>PVKP010029514.1:0-28912 GCA_004027715.1 Plecturocebus donacophilus
TTGCTGCACCTCTTGGGCTATGCACTTCATGGCTCATTTGAACACAAGAACCCTGGCCTGAGTCTCAGACCCTGCAGGGCCCAACACAGCCACCCCTGTGGGGTCCAACCGCTTCTTCTGGCTGCATCCATGGAGCAGCCTTCAGCACTATCCCCATCCCTGGCATCCTTTCATCTCCTCTTTGTTCTTTGTCCTCAGAGTCTCTCCTCCCCAGACAAAACACCCATCCTAACCTTTGCTATTAGCCTATGGTTTTACAAAAGACAGGAGGAGCAGCTGTCTTCCAGGAGCTTCACATTCCCATCCTGCTACAAGCTCTGAAGTCAGAGGAAATAATGGCCTGGCCATCTGCTTGGAACTGAGAGAAGCAAAAAGTACTCAGAGTAAAAGGCAAATTAATGTCTCAAAGAAAGTCTCCTGCTGCATTAGCTGTCAACATGCCAAAGCATGGTTCTCGCCCTAGGTACACATCAGAACCACCTAGCGAGCATTGAAAAGGCTGATGCCCAGGCTCTACTCCTGGGAGAGTCTGACTCAGTTGATTTGGGTCTAAGCATTGGTGTTTCTAAAGGAGCTCCTTGGGGATGTAAATGGACAGCAGGCTTAAAAATCCCTGCTTTAAAGCTTCCATGAATAGAAGTCTTATCTTCCCCAACTAAACTGTCAACCTTGAGGAAAAAGAATCATTTCATACAATCAGTTATGGAACCTTAATGCTGAAAGGGCACTCAGAGATCACCTGTTCAAGTTCCTCCAATTTACAGCAAGGAAAACAAAAATCTTTGGTAGAGAAAGGAAGAAAAAGCAGCAAAACCCCTGAAATGTGCGGAGATGAAGAAATGGGTGGTGGAAAAATCCCACAGTTTTGTAAATGGAGGCCTAGAGGTATTTTAAGGAGTTGAGGTCCTCTGTTGGGGCTTCCAGACCTGCTTTCCTGTGGGAGAAACAACCCCACAGAGGTAAAAGGAACCAATAATGAGGGATTTGCAATCCCAGCAGCTGTAATGAGATGAACCTGCAACATGGTACGAACCCCGCCTCCCAACATCAGCCTCAAAGCGAGGCCAGCTAGAATTCCGATGGAGTCTTTAGCCAACTCATGCAAGAAGGAAAAAAGTCCCCATACAAATGCTTCCTGAAGTCTGGTCTCCAAGGATGCAGCGCTCACTGTTTTAGTCACACGACGCAGGAACACAGACCACAAACCCGCCTCTCATCCTTCCTCCCCTCGCTACCTTTCACAGGTAAGGTGCTTCCAGCCTTGCCTCCCATTCCTCAGGCCGGGTCAAGTAAAACCCCAGCGGTCAGGAAGGATGCGGCCTCCACTGCACCCGGTGTCTGATGGGAACCTCACACACTCAGCCAAGGCCACCAGCGTGTGGGTCTTCAACACCTCAGGCAGAGACGTGCCAGACCAAGACCAAAGACACTTTTTTCTGCTGAAGCATCACCGGAACAGTAACAAATCGCTCCCCAGAGCCAATCTCAAGATCTTGTTGAGCTCAACAACCAACTTAGGCACCTCTGCTTTCCCTGCTCCCCACAGAGGCAGCACCCCTGTCTGCCACAGCCCTGGGATGCTTCTTACCTGGGATGATGGAGACTGTGTCTTTCTCCCAAGACACAACGCTAACGTATTCCTGCACTGAAGAGGGGATGAGGCACTTGAAGACGGCCACGTTGCCACGCATTGACCTTTGATCCTCCACCCGGACGGTGTAAGGTTCCCTGAAAACTGCAGAGAGATTGGCAGTGGGGAAGAGAAGAGTGTCACAAGGATGTGGTTGGGGTCCCCTGAAAGGAACGGGGAATCAGTTCAACTCCCTCCGCTCCTTCAGCCTCACCTTCCTCACTTCATCCTTCCCTCCTCCCGCTTACCCAGCCCAGAAGCTCCTGCCATAATCTTGTTCTTGTCTGCACAGCTCCTTCTCCATCAACCTCCTCCCTATCCTACTGGGCAGCCTCTTCTCCCTCAAAAAT
This sequence comes from Plecturocebus donacophilus, assembly GCA_004027715.1. Taxonomy (NCBI): domain Eukaryota; kingdom Metazoa; phylum Chordata; class Mammalia; order Primates; family Pitheciidae; genus Plecturocebus; species Plecturocebus donacophilus. The sequence continues at coordinate 1,981 of PVKP010029514.1, forward strand.
ATCTGGCCTCTCTCTGCAAGACTATCCTTCCAAATTCCAACCTTTCCCATTTCGGAATTAGCAAATCGTATTAGACTGTAAGAGCCTTGAAGGCAGCATTTAAGCCTATCAACGTTATATTCACCAAGGGGATGTGCAGGTAATAAGGAAATATGCTAGAATTCCCTTAACAAAACCAAACCAGATTTCCTACATTTTTCCTGGACCCAGAGTGGAGATTATTTTGGACACAGTGACCATAATGTGCCCAAACAAAACCTGTGACACATGCTCTAACAACTGAGTTTTGGGCTCCTTCAATGTGAAAGGCAGCCTGGAAAATGTAGTTCAGATCCTGAGTTTACAAAGACAAAGGGAGAAAATGTTCAGAACTGTGATTGTCTCTAAGCACACAGAACCCCAGAGACATGGACACGGTCTCCAAGCTCCTCCAAAATAGAGCATCCTTGCAGCTTTCTCCCCGCATCTGACCCTGGCTGCAGCCTCCCTGACCCCCAGCCTAGCCCCTGCTTTCAGAACCACCCCTTCCCCCACAGTGCCCACCTCCTGCTTCGGCTGGCTTCTGGGGCACTGCCATCTGCAGCCACTGAACGTGTCTGGCCCTACAGGCAGGCTGAACCAGCATTAGGAATGAGACCTCTGCCTTGTCCTCCTCTGCTTGGGCTCTCCCAGGCCTCACTTGTTCCTTCCACCCGCTTCTCTGCCAAGCAAACCTGGAACATCCAGCGCCCTGCTGCCTCCCGACCTTGTCCCTCAGCAGGCACCTGGGCAGCATGCCCTCCTTCTCTCCCTGCCATGGTTGCCAAGGTGACACTTAGGGCCCTGGCAGCCCATCTCCACCCTCCGGCTGTGCACCTGCAGCCCCTCTGGCATCATCAAGAGTCTCTTAATTGACTGTGTTTCCAGTCAGTCTGGCCCTCCCTGGCCCTCCCTCAGCCTTTATTCTTTCCTCTTCTCCAAGTTGTGGCTGCGATGGGGAGGAGATGGGGTTGAGGTGGAAGAAAGAGAAGAGAGGAGAGGCACTGGCAGCTCTGTGCGTCTGTGGTCCAGCCCTTCCATGGGTTTGGGTAGGGCCCTGCCTCCAGATATGGGAGAGCACAGAGGAGAACAAAGGGAACGAACCCTGTAGGGAAGCGGGGTGGTGGAGTAGAGAGGGCGGGCTGGGGTGCACGCCGCCTGTGATGTCCCAGGAAGTCAGCAGAGGTTAATGGTTAACAGCATCTAACAAGCAGGCTCTGCCTCCTCCACTGGCCAGCTGTGTGGTCCTGGACAAGGTTTGGTTAACCTTCTGGAGCCTCGGTTTCCTCATTTGTAAAAGAAAATCACCATAAGAGCCACGTATGAAAGGTCCACTACAAGGAAAGCACTTTGACAATGTCACTTTTCACGATAGCCGCAACTCTGTGATTAACTGGCTATGTGCCCTTGGACAAGTGACTTCACCTCTCTTTGTCTTCATCTCTTCATTTGTAAAAAGACATTTATAGATTTACTGTGAAAATTGCATTCTAACCTAATGAGGGGCAGGTGATCTGAAACATGGTTCCTTCGACTTAGCCCAATCCTCCATGCTTTGGAGGCCAGAGCTGGGCTCCAAACCCAGGCCTCAGGGCTCCTAGCCCAGCACTTGGTGTTGCATGAGGGGTTGAGTAGTGGGAAGGATCTGCTCCTAGAAAGAGTCCATGGGGAGCCCAGGGAGAAACTCTGAGCATATCTCCGGGTTCTAAGAGCTCACGGTCTAGCCCCAAACAAACGGATGGAATGAAGTAGAGCTCTCACCCCACCTCGCCCCTACACACTCCCATTCCCAGCTACTTTAAACCTTGCTCTTATGAGAGGTGTCCCTAAGGCAAAAGGACCTAAGAAGTCAGAGCAGGTCTGTCACCACATGTTGGTTGGGAGGCCTTTCCCAGAACCACTCTCCTTGGTTGGCCCAACATAGTCCCTGGAAAAGAAGGCATGCCCTAGGCCTGGCACCCTTGCAGCAGGCTGGCTCTCTAAGTTGAAAAGTTCTTCTAAGCTGAAAACCGTTCCCAAAACTTCAGTGCTTTATAATGAATCCGAGACCCACCTTACCACTGATTATGACACACCAATATACTCTGGTGTCCTAGTGAAGAATGGCTGTTCTAAGCTGTCCCCTTGGCCTCCTGACCTAATCCAGTGACATGGGACTTTTTTTCTTAAAATAGACCACCTGAGAAACCCTACTTCCTTGCCCCCATCTACTCTTCCAAAGACCAAAATCCTTCACTGCCGGAAGCCTTCCATCATGAATTTTACCAAAATTCTTTCTTACGTGAGATATGTTGTACTCAGACAACCTCTCAGCAGTCGAATGGACAAAGAAAGTGTGGTCTCATTGCATGATAGAGCACGAGACAGCTGTGAGAACAAACAACCTCCCACCACACACAACAGCAGGTGTAAATCCCATAAGCAGAATAGTGAGCAAAAGGGTCTAGACAATACATTCTGTTGGGCTCCATTTGCATACAGTTCATACATAAGCAAAATATCTCTATCTATATTGTTAGAGATCAGGATAGTGGTCGCTCTTAGAGAAATAGTCTATGAAAAGAAGCTTGAGGAAGGCTTCTAAGGTGCTGATGTTGTGTTTCTCAATCTGAGAGTGCGTTGAACTTCGTAAAATTTCATCAAGCTACATACTTACAATGTGTGCACTTTCCTTTATATATTATATTTCAATGAAAGACTTCAAGGAAATTTCACTGCAGCCTTTCTAGAAGTCGAGAGCTGACATGAGCACCTCATTTAAATGAGCGTCATCTCATTTAACCATCACGTGTAGTGATATAGAGATAGGTACTTGTATCCACTTTGCAGATGAGAAAACTGAGGTTTAGAAAGGTGTCTCTTATGCCTATGGACACACAGCAAGTGGTACAACTAAGATTCAAAAGAGAACAACAAAACTGTTTTTTTTAAGTGAATGACTTCTTGCAAACCCCCCCTGAGCATGTCACGCACATATCCTCAGAATGACGGCACAGTCTCCCCCTGTGCCACTGAGGCAGCAGGCATCTCGTCCCTTACCTGCTTTGACGCGGATGTTGGGGCTCCGGATCTTGCCGGCAGCGTTCTCCGCGGTGCAGAAGTAGTCATTGTCGTGGATAAAGCTATTGAAGGCGGAGGGGGAGAAGGGGTAGAGCTGCAGCGTCCCGTTGGCGTGGACGTGCCGGATGTGCGGCACGTCGTAGATGTCGTCCCCCGTGGCCAGGTACCATCGAAGGGCCGCACTGGGGGAGCCTGCGGCCGGGCAGGGCACCACCACCCCCACGGAGCTGGAAAAGGTCACCTGCTGCAAGGAGTCATTTACAAAGTAGAGGCTGGTGCCGACATCTTCAGGGAGGGCTGCAGAGAAGGCAAGGGGAGAGACTTGGTTAGCATGGGCTCCGACAATACCCACATAAGCCACCGAGGCTTGCCGACAGCCCAGGCACTCATTCACGAGACCTTCAAGCATCAGTCATTCAATAAGCACATACTGAGCACTGACTACATACCAGGAACTGGCAAAGGTGAGTCAGAGACAGTTCCCCATCTATAGAAAATCCCAGCCTTCCTGCATGGTGACTTACAGCCTGTAATCCCAGCACTTTGGGAGGCCAAAGTTGGATCACCTGAGGTCCTAAGCAGCTGGGACTACAGGTGCTCGGGAGGCTGAGGCAGGAGAATCACTTGAACCTGGGAGTCCGAGGTTGCAGTGAGCAGAGATCTTGCCACTGCACTCCAGCTTGGGCAACAGAGCAAGACTCTGTCTCAAAAAAAAAAAAAGAGAGAGAGAGAGAAAGAAGAAAGGAGGGAAGGAAGGAAGGAAGGAAGGAAATCCCAGCCTTGCACAGGAATGACAAATGTTACAAGTTTCATCCTCTTTGCCAAGCCAAGTCCACCTGGAGAGGCTGCCACTCACTCTGTGTTGAAGGGTCCAAAGTCATGATCATGACATCCACACATTTGGAGAAACATTGAAATGCTTAAGTTGAAAAAAATAGTTACCGAGCACCTACTATATGCAGGCAAGTTTATACTCATGACCTCTGTTCATTTGCACAACTCTTTGAAGAGATGGTTTCACCCTTTTTATAAATCACCCATGTTATAAGCTGAGAATAGTTATGAAATTTGTTCAGAATCACACAGCCAAGTTACAGAACTAAAATGTGAATCCACTGCTCCTAAAGAGGATTTTAGTGTTCTTTCTACCATTCCACAGATGAAAGCTGTAAAAGGTCTCAAAACCATGCTTGAGATAAATGGCTGCAGGAGCCGGGATGCTCTCCTGGGAGATGGAAGACTGCAGGAAGGAGACCTTGAGAGCCGATTTGGGAAATGCATTGCCACAGGGGACTGAATGAGGACCAACAGTAGAGTGGTGGATAAGATTTAGACTCAGGGCAAAAGATTCAGCTTCTAAACCCAGCCCTGACACCATGTGATTGTGTAATTCCTTTCCCCACTCCAATCATCTGCTCCTTCACTTGGAAAGTGGAGGGAGAGGATAGGCAAGACTGCGAAGACCCCCTCCATCTCTGACATGGTGCCATTCCAACCCTAAACCACAGGGGAGAATGTTCTTATGGTTACAGCTGGCAGTGGCAAGGCCACCTGACTGGGAGGACTGGCCATCTGTTCCTCTTAACCCATCAACAGGCCTAGATATTTCCTGCTCTTATCCCAGCAGCCCTGAATGTTGGAATCAAGGGGTGCTCCCTCCTGAGGAGCCTTCCGCTTTAAGAAATCCACGTCCCAGCAAGTGGACACCAACTCAGAGGAAGAGAGGGCTGGGTCCCAGGTCTCCAGCTGGAAGCCACTCCCTCTCCACCAGGAAGATCAAGGAGCAAACAAACCACTCCGCTGCTTGTTTAAAGAATGTTGCAGGGGACCCAACTTGACCTCAATTTCCACAACTTTATAGGATTGGGGAGGGCCCACATCCGGCAGTATTAATATTCTTGGCTTAACTCTGAGCGGAGTCTCTGGGGAGAATATACCAGGCAGCTCGTTGAGGAAAGCCATTAAGCCTCATTGGTCAGAGCAATTCACATCGTCTCATAAAAAGTGGTGATGAAGCCATTAGCAGACGTGCTGGAAAACACATCCGTGGGCTTCTTGCTGTAGTGTCAGGAGCGTCCTCTTAGCAGCAAATGCATTTGCTGTCCCCACCGGGCACTGCACTCATAGCAGCTGAAAGGCATTTTCTTGGAGAGGGGAGCCACATGACCTTGCCATCCTCCTCCTCATGCTGCCTCCTCTTGTGACAGTCACAAAATTGTTGTCGGAGCAAGTCTTCTCTGCACAGGACCCTCAGCAGCTCTGGAAGCATACCCAACTTGCCGTGGCGAGAGTGTTCCCCAAGAACATGAAATTATGCCGTTTTACCAGGCAGCAAACTGAGGCTCAGGAGGTTTCTCTTAGAATACACACTTAGCAGGTCCCACTTTCAAGACTCTGCTCACTTTCTGAAGGACTTCCTTACTGACATCCATTCAGCAAACATTTGTTAAGCATCTTCTATGTGCCAGGCACTGTTGTTAGGGACTTTACTTATATGGCTTCTTTTAATTCTCCCAACAACACTAAGAGATAGATACTATTAGTATCCCAGTGCACAGATGAGGAAGCTAAGACATTGAGAGATCAAAGCCACTTACCCAAGACCACACAACCAGTAAGTGAGGGCACTGGGATGCAGACCTGGGTAGTCTGACCTAGAGTCACTGTCTTAACCATTCTCTGATATATGACCACGGTGTAACCACTGCAGTAATGAAGAGGGGAACTTCACCTCACTCAGACACAACCTGGCCACCAACTTCCATTTTCAACTGGCCAAGAACACACACGGGCACACACCCATACGTGCACATACACAACACACACACTCCTGGGAGCGGTGTCTGTTGGATTCTGGGCATTCCAGACACTACTTAGCTTTTGGGAGCAGGAACATTGCTCCAGGGCCCTGGGTGTTTCCTGAGACAACCTCATTAATCAGACACTCTCACCCTGGCAGCTTCATGGATTTGGGAGCCAAAATCCATCACGGTACAAAAAGACTCTATATTGTGCCTGCAAATGGATTTAGGAAGCCGAGAGAATCCCTGACAGGGAGGAATTCAGGAATTGATTCATGGGAGAAGGTAAGTAAATTCTTAGGGCTAAGTACGACGTAGCCCTCTGTGATGAGAACACCTCCAGCAATAATAATAGCCACCATCAGCTTCATTGTCAACTACAGGCCAGGCTCTGTGTCAGATCCATTCTAGATACTGTATTTATATTATACAGATATTACATTTAATCTTCATAACTCCCTCGGGGGTGTTATTATTATTATTTCCATTTTACAGATAAGAAAATTAGGACTCTGAGAAGTTCACTAAGTTCCCCAAAGCGATACAATGTGCAAATGCCGGAGCTGAGGCTAGAACCCAGCTTTGCCTCACCTCAGAGCTGGGGGACACACCTGCCACTCTACTGCAGAAACCCCATGGAAGACAAATCGAACAACAGACTATGGTTTTTCAGGCCGGGTACCCTTCCCACTCCTTCCTCCACCCCAACCCCATTTCAAACACACATTCCCACTCTCCTTCTCTCCTGGCTGGAAATCCATTCCACTATCCCTCCTCCTGAGACAACCCCTTCCCCAAGCCCCCTTTGCTCCCTCCAGGAGCATCAAGCACAAGGACAACAGCCTTCCTGCACTCCTGGGCCTCGGATCTTGCTGGAACCAAGGACACAAGGTTCTCAGCAACTACAAATGGGTAGATTTAATTGATGAATTGACTGGGATTGTCCAGCCACCTGTCAGGGCTGATGAAAAGGCAGATTTATAGCAAAAGGCAAGGAGCCTCATATTTCTCCACCCTGGGATGTGAGCTTCTGTCTTCTGAGTCTGGGGGAGCAAGGGAGGATTAGACACACCATTCATTCTGCGTACGGCTCTGACAGTGCATTGCCATTATGAAACATCACCCTCAGATGTAAAACAATAGCATTTTGCACTTACATTGGGTTCATATTTTACCATCACAAGGCACCTGTCAGCTCAGAATGCAGAAACGCTTAAATAAACATTAATTTAGCCTCACCTTGCCTGCCAAGAGAAGGGAGTGAGCAAATACATAAAGAGGAAACTGAGGCACTGACCAGCAAATATCTCAAATCTCTGCTATGTGCCACGTTGAAGGCTGGGCACAAGGGCAGTGGGTGAGTGGCCATAGAAGCAATAGGTGTGCTCAGAACTCCAGGGACAGAAGGGGGAGTGGTAGGAGCCTGATATCCTCACTCTGGCCTCATAGAGTCTGGTATGGTCTCTACAGCAGGGGCTTCCCCAACCTTCTCAGATTAATTTGAATTTTCAGAGCAGTGACAAAGCCTCAGCAAGCTCCCAGAGGAGCCCCCCTCCCCTCCCTCCTCCCTTCCCCTTCCTTTCTCTTCCCTTCCCCACCTTCCCTCCTCTTCCCCTCCCCTCCCCTGCTGAAGTCTGATGGTCCATGGGTTCACCCCTTACCTGCTGTGTGACCTCAGGCAAGCCACTTAGCCCCTCTGAGCCTCCTTTATAAAAGGGCAGGATGTAATTGGACCATCTTAGCTGCCTCCCAGGGCTGCCAAGAGGGTGGAATGGAATGGAGCAGTTCTTGATTCCCCATGAGGATATATTAATATGAGAGATGGGGATTGTTCACTCTCCCCATGGGGTCGAGGCTGCCTAAGGTTACTGCAGGGATGAAAGGGCACAGCTCCACCCTGCAGCCCTGCAGAATTCCAAGCCCTCTCCAAACCCTACTTCCTCTTGGCTGACTGCTGCACCCTTCAGTGTCCTCCTTCCCCATTCATTTCTCATCCAGGGACCAGAGAAGACGTTCATCGCCTCGGGAGATATTTACCAAGCACCAGCCACGCGCTGCACGGCCATATCCCAGGTATGGTGGGAGGCATCAAAGATGAGGAGAATGGCTCCACCTTCCAGGAGCTTGTAAAGGAGATGGGGAACAGGAAAAGGGAGTTAAACAAGAGCACCAGGCCATGTGTGAGGTGGGCCAAAAGCCAAGAGCCATGGGGAGGGAAGGGGAAAGCTATTCAGCAGCCAGAGAAAGAGCACTGGGAAGAGGTAGGAGCTCAGCTGAACTGGAAGACCTGGATAGGTGGGATGACAGCCTAATAACTGTGAGTGAGGCATGCATGTTGGGGGATGCTGCGGAAACCTTGCAGGCTGGAGCACTGGATGGGCTCAGGGAGAACAGGCGAAACCAGCTGGATTGAGGAGTTTGGCCCTCAGAGGTCAAAGACAGTGGGGGATCGAAGGCAGTGGGGATAGGCGGAGGTTTGCAAGCTTGAGGAAGCCAGATTTGGGGTGTCCAGCAGTCCCTGAGAGTGGCACCTCAGGTTATCAAAGTCCTTGTAGTCCTTATGTCTAACTTCAGTGGCATTTTGGCTGGACATCCATTTCCCTAAAGTTTTATTGGCCTAATGCTGCGGAGTCCTCAAAAGAAAGGAGACTAACATTTATGGAGCGCCTTCTCTGTGCCAGGCACTAGGCTGGGACATTGAATCCTCACACCAAGGTATGAGGTGGAGGGCCCGTTAGTCTCAATTTATGGGTGAGTAAAAGGAGCCTGAAGGAGTTGATATCTTCTCCAAGATCCTACAACCAGGAAGAGACGGAGTCAAAATTCAGCTCCAAACCAGAGCTTTTTCCATCACATCATCGAGTTCAAAGTGTGGGCCCTGATGAAGTTTCTCCCTCAAGTCTTCTCTCCAGGCTGGTCCCAATTTGAAAAGCAAATCCCCTGATGAGACTCCTCCTTTCCCCTCCAATCCCAGCCACTCCCCGCAGCTCTTTCTTCCCTCTGCAGATGGAACCAGGCATGTTTACCGAGAGAAAGAAGAGGAGGGGAATACTTCATAAATAAAGAGAGAGACACTCAGATCAACTGCAAAGCCTCTTCTGGTCAAAGGGGGAAATGGATTTTTAATGGAAAATGGAAGTTATGGGCTTGGTTGTCATGTGACAGACGCCCAGACTTAAACCCATTTAATCTTCTCTGCCGTTTAACATTGAGCGCCACCCCGATGCTGTGTTTCATAAAACAGGCTCCAAATTGCTAGGAGATTAGAAGTGTGGAAATAGCACAGCAGTATTTTTAAACCAGAAATCGCCTCCAGGCATTTGGGTTGCCTGCCCTCAGGGTCACCACTGAAACCTAAGTATCCATTGCATCAAGTCACTCCTTCACCCTCCACCACTTGGGCATCAGAATTAGTTTGGCAAAGGGAAATTGAGCCCTGTCTATACGACCCCCGGGGGCTCCCACCTCACCTGCCTGTGTGGGATAGGGGTGTCTGGCTGTAGTTGGAGGAGTGGGCTGACTGAGGTTGCTCTGAGGTGCACATTGGATGACCCCCATGTCATCGTCTGTAATCAGCATAAAGGACAACCCGAGGGACTGAAATATTAACGTCTTGCCACCTCCACAGGGAGATGAGTCATTTTGTTCTCTTCCCTTACAGTATTTACTCTTCTCATTCACTGGACTTTTCATCCAGGAGTATCTGCCAGCGTGGGGCTCCTGCAGCAACCCCTCAGAGACAGGCAAGATCCCTCAAGAGGCAGCCTCACCCAGGCACGGCAAGCATTTGTAGGAGAGTGTGGTAGATCTTCAGGGAAGCAGGGGGCAGGGACAGGAGGAATGGTCAGGGCCAAGGGGGCAGTAGGTATCCTCTCCGCTGAAGGACCATTAGCTCCCTGAGGCAGTGAGTGTCTCCTGAGCACATACTGGGCACTCAGCACAGTGGTGAAAAGTCCACCCTCTGGTGCCAGGCTCCCTGGGTTTGAATCCTTGCTCTGTCACTTACAAGCAGTGTTTGTAACCCCAGGCAAGATTGCCTCGCTTTTCTGTGCCTTAGTTTCCCCCTCTATACAAAGGGGGTGACAAAGTCCACCTCAAGGGTTGTTAAGGTTGGATGAGTCAATATATATAGGAAGAGCTTGGGACAGTTTCTGGAGTACGTAAGTGCCTGGCACCACCTAAGTATTTGTGGCTGTTGATACAAGCATTATCATTATAGCAAGCAAGCGGTATTTGTGGGAAAAGTGAATCCTTGAGCAACAAATATTTACTGCCCAGCTATGATGATAATAATAACTTAAAACTGTGGTTCTCAAACATCAGTATGCATGAGAATCACCTGGAGAGCTTGTTAAAAATGCAGAGCCTTAGACAACAGAGTCACCAAGTCTGTCGTAGGGCCAGAAATTCTGAGACTGTTGTCCTCTGCCCATACTCAGAGTAACAGTCCTTTGGAAAAGATGATTTGCCATCCTGGAGTTCTAGATTCCCTTTCCCAATGACAGATAGTTGTCATCTGCTTGGCTGACAAGATCTTACCACCATATTAATTAACTTAATTTGGCCATCAAGTTAATAAAACAATAGTGGTAGAATCAATAGCAACAGAGCATTGCAATAGCCACACAGCTTTTGCTAACTGCCAAGCTTTACGCAGAGTTCTTCATGCAGATGTGAGCTGGAGAAGTTTCTTGGATTGATTTGCAAGGTTGATTACTTCACTGTATTTCCACACAAAGGTTTTCACGGGAGATGTATTACGTGCCTTCACTCTGATTGTTCTCCTCCCAGAGCTGGAAAAATTGGATCCAGAGAGGATCAACCAGTGAAGTGATCCTCCTAACAGCTCACCCACCAAGTCCATTCAAAACCCTGAGGAGGATCAGCCAGATCCTCCTCTTGCTGCTTCACCAAAAACCCTTTATGTTACATCTGCATCTTGGAAATAGTCTGAGCCCCAACCCTGGGAAGGAGAGGGTTGAGTCTCCCACACAGCATCAGAGCATGTACCAGGCAGCCTGAGCCAGTATGGTCCTTAGACAAGAGGGAGCCTGGGCAAGTCCCATGCTCTGCATTTCTTTCTTTTCTTTCTTTCTTTCCTTCCTTCTTTCTTTCTTCCTTCCTTCCTTCCTTCCTTCCTTCCTTCCTTCCTTCCTTCCTTTCTTTTTGAGTGGAGTTTCATTCTGTCACCCAGGCTGGAGTGCAGTGGCACCATCTTGGCTCACTGCAGCCTCCACCTCCCAGGTTCAAGGGATTCTCCTGCCTCAGCCTCCTGAGTAGCTGAGATTACAGGTGCCTGACACCACGCCTGGCTAATTTTTTGTATTTTTAATAGAGATGGGGTTTCACCATGTTGGGCAGGCTAGTCTCAAACTCCTGACCTCAAATGATCTGCCTGCCTCGGCCTCCCAAAGTTCTGGGATTCAGGCATGAGCCACTGCACCAGTTCCCATCATTTCCTTTTAGCATTTATTTTGTGTCAGGCATGGTGGGAAGCCTTTTTCTTGCATTATTGCACATTTAATTCTTACAAAAGCCCTTGGATATAGCTACTGCTTGAGACCCCATTTTACAGATAAGAAGACAGGCTCTTAGGTCAAATAATTTCCTGGTGTTCCACAGCTCATAGTGGCAGAGCTGCATTTCACATCTTTCTGCCAGGATGTGTTGATCAGCAGGCAGAGGACAGGCTAGACTCAGACCATCCCCCCCATGGTGTGAGCACACTGTAGGGGGATTTTTCTGACAAAAGAGAGCAATTGGGGTATGACAATTCTGAATTATTTGGAACTCTCCCTGTCACTAGACATTCCATCCCTGCTCCAACTAAACGCCAGCAGCTTCCCACCCTAGCCATTGAGATGGCCCAAGAGCACCCCCCATTTCCAAACCCCATGCAAGGCACAGCTCAAGTATCCTCCCTGTGTCTACCAGAAACATGGTGGTTTTGGTGTTTGTTTTTAAGATTCTTAGCACAAACGTGGTTTCTGTGACCAGCAACCAGAAACCTGCAAGGTCCAGTGAAGATGCAGCTATCCTTCAACCTCCAAGGCCCTGCGCCATCGGCTCCAGAAGAAGTTATGAGCAACAGCTGACTGTCGGACAGACTCTTTAATCTTCCAGCCCTTTCTAGACAGGGCCTGTCAAAGGAAGGTCCCTTAGGACCAAAAGTTCTTTCCAGGGAGTCGGCTCAGACAGCACAGTTGTCCCCGGAGAATCCTAGATTTAGATTGTTAATGCTTGAGGGACTTAAGAGATTATTTTATCCAATCTCCTCCATTCACGAGGCCTAGAGAGGTGAAGTCATTTACCCCAGGGACACAGCTCACCAGCATCTCAGCTGGGGCTACAGTGCTGTCTTCACTGTTCTCTCAATTCTGGGCAGAAAACTGCTGTCAGAAAACTGGCCGTTGCGGAACTCAGGAGTACCATGAAGAACGGAAACAATGTCATAGGAGGGTGCATCAGAGCAACTAGGGATGCTGCGTGTCCAGAGGAGGGGCCTCGGATGGGCAGGACATCTGCCTACCATAGTCACAGGGCTGCCAAGTGGAAGGGGGCTTTGCCTTGCTCTGTGTGGTGACATCAGGACCAGTGAGTAGAAGTTCCAAGACCACCGCAGGGTTTGACTCATTCTAAGGATGAGCTCGGTAATAGTCAGAGCTGTGTGGTGGGGAGTGGGCCGCCTTGCAAGGAAGGAGTCCCTGCTGCTGGAGGTGCTAGTGCAGAGAGGGAAAGATGCTGGGTGGGAAAGCTGTAGAGGGGATCAGCCTCTGATCAGGGGACAGATTCCACATTCTTAAAGATGCCTTCCAACCCTGCAGGACTTTTACCCATGGTGATCACCTGCATCTCCCTCTCCCACCCCCAAAGCAGGGTCCCATCCTCTCCCATACCCCACGACTGCCAGAGGGCCCCCCCTTAGAAGCAGGGTGTCCACCAGCCTTGACTCAGCAGAGTTCTCAGGGATTCCAATGAGTGTAGTGACCTTAAATGAGGTCACACAAGATGGAACTGTGCCTACTGCTCTTCCCACAAAAGACTGAATTCCCTGCAGGGAGAATGTCCCTTTGGGGGATTTGGTCCAGAGGACTATAGACCACATTTGCTTCTAAGAACCTGGGAGGGGAACGAGAGGAGGGAGCAGAGGTAGGCTTCTTCCCACTCCCGCCGCCACTGGGGCCACAGGGGATCTGCCAAGTTTGCTCCAGGAAGACTGTTGCCAGCCTGACTGTGCCTCATCAGCTGTTCCCCATGATGCTGAAAAGCAAAGCTAGGAAAATTCTCCATATGTTGGGGCCCATGGAGGGAGAAACAGCCACAAACAGCTGCGAGGCCTTCATCGTTCCTGTATGATGAAATGACAGTAATTATGCCTCACACTTCAGTAGAGCATTTATAAGGCTAAAACGGGTTTGCTGTGGTTTTTACATGTGTGTGTTTATATGTTGCCTCATTCCTTACACAAAGCACTGTCACATGATGCACATTCTTATGCCCCTCACTCTTATGTATGCACATACACAGTAACAACCGCTCTGTAGGATAGCCAGGACAGGGGTAATTTTGTCCATTTTACAGATTGCGAAATAAAGCCGCATGAACCATCAGGCAACTTGTCCGGGTAAGACAGGCAGAGCTTTGGTTTCTAGGTCCATGGCCAATGCTCTTTCCAAGACACACACACATACTCTCATCTCTTTAGAATCAGTTTAATGGATATGCAACTAACTAGCATTTGAATAATGGTTGTTAATGAAGATGGTGACCTTGGAAACTGTCAGTGCAAGCATCCTGTAGAGCCAGGGCTCGGGGAGTCCTGCTGGGCAGCTGAGTGCACGAGGGGAGTGGCAGCTGAAGTGGCCTGGGTAGTCCCCAAGGCTAATGCCATTCATGCTAAAGCAGCACCGGACAAACATCTGTTTAACAAGGCACGCAGGCTGTTGAGGCAACAGCCTCCCCAACATGTAGGAGCCCCCAGGCCACGGTCTGCCACAGGCAGCACTTGACCTCTGGGTCACATGCTGCTTTCCCGTGGCAGACTGGGTCATGGAGGGAGAAGTAGTCCCAAGGTCACAGGCTGCAAGAGTGTTCTCTATATGCAAAACGGCCTGAAAAACAGAGGTTCATCTCAGCAGGGAGGGACACAGAAATGCATCCAGTGACAGTTATGAGGGCTGGCTTTGTGAGGAGAGCTTCCACAAGCTTTCTGGCATGAACTCCAGAATAGTACTTACTCTGGCCTACATAGTAGGGATTTAACAACCAATCCCAGCCTTCCTTTGGCAGATATGAGACCAGCCTTTGCCTCACCTCAAATCTGTCTGGAGCCAGCCTCTGACCTCTTCATTTCCACTGATGACCAGGAGAAGGGAGTGTGCTGGGCACCCCAGGGATACCCAGGTGCCCACATGGCCTCAGCTATCTTACTGAAGTAGTCCTGCATGCCACCCAGCAAGGTGTTGGATGGAAGGAGTTGATGCCCCCATCCTGGCCACTACTCAGTCTTTCTTATTGTTGTAAAGTCTAAGCCAGTTGACTTGGCCAAAAATGTGGCTGATTAATTCAACTGCTTAGAGAAGAATCTGATGATGCATTCTGGAGAGGGGGCAGGGAGAAGGTAGAGGCAATGCAGAGAAAAAGCAGAGGTCTCATGTTTATTGAGCACCAGCTGTGTTCTGGCTACTCGATATGCATTATCTTCTTTAATCCCATTTCATAGCTGGAGAAAGTGAGCCTCAGAGAGGCCCAAAGTCACATGTCTAGTAAGTGCAGAGCCAGGATGTGAACGAAAGATTTGCCTTGACTCCAAATTTCTACCACACTAGTGGGTTGCAACCTTTTTTATTTTTCGTTCTACTCCAATATATGAAATCAGATAATGAATAAAAGCTCTAGTTGAAAGAATGTGCACTCCAGCCTAGGTGACAGAGTGAGACCCTGCCATAAAAAAAGAAAGAAATAAAGAATGGCAGTGGGCAGGGAGCGGGTGGTGCTTGAAGCTCTGCCCTCTGGCCCTCTCCTCTTTGCCTCCATCCATCCCCTGAGGCTCCACCTCACCCCTTAGACCCCCATGCCACATCCTTGGGAAACCTCTGTGGGCTCCGGTGCATCAGGACCCTCCTGGATCAGTAGATGTGCAGAAAAATATCTGGGAAGGCCCATGGTAGTATCCTCCCAGGACCCTAGAAATGCAGACAAAACCATTCTCAAGGCCACACTCCCACTGCAGCACCCTAGCTGGCTCCCTGGGAGGGGCACTCAGCTCTCGCAAAGCGTTCGCTCCTCAAGCATCACTCCAGGCTCTTGACACACCCTCCTCAGTGACTGCACTGCCTGTCCTCATTCTGCCCTGCCAGAACCAACCCACATACCTGAAGCTGCCCTAAGGGAGGTGGCATGAGAAGCTGGTGCTATTCGTCTAATCTCTCTGAAGCTACAGCCGCCTCCCAGGCTAGGTGTTGACAAGCCAGGAGGGTGAAAGAGCATTCTGCCTCACTTCATACCCCTCACCACCTGCTGATGGCAGCCCTAGGTACCCAGCTTCCTGCATTCTAGGGGTGCACCCACCAAAAAGCTAATGTGGGCCTGAATTTCTATAGCTAGTTCACCCCTCTCTTCACCCTCTTCTTCCTACAGCATGAGAGGAGCAACCCACACCCCAAGTTTGGTCTACCTTAGGGTGTCTAGGCCCATTGTTACCCAGCCTACCCCAATATCCCCAGTGCCACTGTCTGCTCTTGGATATGGGCGGTAGGAGCTCTGGGACTGCCTTGCCAGATGGCGAAGCCAGTGCTGAGCCCCTGTAGGCCAAATTCTAGGAAACAGAAGCATTACAACACCAGTTCTTCTCCCAGCTCCCGCCCCACCCGCTTCAATGCAAAGTGGAAGCCACTGCCTGGCTGCTACGAGGCTAAGATCAAGATGCTGCTGGCAGAGGGCACGGCTTTTGGCCTGGCTAGGTGAGCATGCAAATACAGATGCAGATGACATGGAAATCTGGGGCGTGTCCTTGGGTTCCTGGCACCCTGCCATCGCTGCTGCCTGTAGCTCACCCTATTCAGGCACCTGAGTACCCGCTAGAATCGATGGGGCTGGGAGCCGATAAAGCACTTCAGGAACTGGGGGATCTTCTCTTGACTACTTCAAAGGTCCCCCAGAAAACGCCTCCTCCAAGATCACGGAAGAGGGAAAAACCTCCCAGCCTGGGCCTCGTATCTCTGCAGAAAAGCTCTCTGAGCATCTGCCCTCCCCTCTCTTCATCTACAATCAAATCATCCTTCACCAGCCAGAGCAGGGTACCAAGCAAGTCGCAAGGATGGAATTCTAAGGCACAGACAAGGTCAGGAAGGCTTGAGATCTGCACCCCTCTGTCATAGGCTAACAGCCCATGGGATGCTCTGGGCAGACCTTGACCTGGTGTCTGGGGGCTTCCAGTCAGCCTGTTTGGGGCCTGCTCCCTGGGCCAAACCCCTATCTGCTTGCCCACCTCCTCTCTGATCCTCATCCTAAGAAAACTAAGCTTCTCCGGCCAGTCCCCTGGGATCTGGTCAACTTAGGCACTGCCTTTGGGTCCACGGCTTACTTGCTTTTTGTTTCTAATTGAGCTCCCCATTCTACTGCAGAAATATATTAAAGGCAGCTGCCTTTGATGCCCAGAAAAACGAAGCATCGGAAAGCCTTACCAGGCATCATGGCAATGCCAATCTCCTTCATGTTATTCTAGCAACCGGGGCCCCTCTGCCACTCACCCCCTCCTCCGTATTCACTGGCCTTTCGCCTGCCTTCCCTAAGTTGTGTTTGCCATTTCAAGATTTTAAAAACACGTTTCCCCCTCGCCCTCCCTCTTTTAAATTAGACACTGAACAGAATGTGGGAGATTTTCTTAATGGCCTGATGAAGGCTTTTAATTTGGTCTTCTCAGGAGAGAAGAGCCATGAGTCCCCATTGGAGAAGTTGGGGTAGGAAATGAAAAAATCAATGCAATCCATTATTTTGGTTTTTAGAAAACAGGAATTTTAGTGCCGGGGAAGCTTGTTCTTTTGCACAGTAAAAATGCAAATGCAGGCAACACAGATGCTGGCACGCTGGATGGAGCAACAGAGAAAGCCTCGCTGGGGTTCATCCGGCTGCCTAAACCTGGATTTGTTTTGGCAATAATAAGGCAGTTAGTGGAGACTCGATAACCGACGATTAAAACACCTTCCCAGTTTAGTTCTGGGGCATCGGTCTGAGCTCAGGCTTCAAAAAAAAAAAGGAATTTTGAGAGGAATGAAAATAACAGAAGCTTAAAACACATTCAATAACTGCTTAATTCCATCCAGAGGATGCTCCATCTCATCCTGTTTTCTTCTCTCTCTCCCTGCATCCTCCCGCTCCTCACAGATGGACGTACAAATTATTGCAAGAGGATATTGTTTTCTGTAACAGGCTCGAACATTCACATTTACATTTTCCTTGGTGCCGCGGGGGTGACTGGCAACGGGAGAGAAAATACACCAAACCCCATCCTTCTTTCTGTCTCCGCATCACATCTTCCCCAAGCCGCCTCTGCCACCCCCCTACCATGCCACCCCAAGCAGAACAGGCCCCGGGGACCAGCCTGGCACCTAAGACCCAATTAAAGCACTAAGGAAAAGAAAGGCCTGTCTGGCGAGGCGCCCTGGCGCCCAACAGACGCTGAAGCCTCTGAATCGCAGGGGCACCAGGCTCTGCAGACCCAAAGGCCACAAAGGGGCCGCCACACCTGGCACCTCCAGCCCCTCCACAGGCCCAAGGCCACTGGCAACTTCCTTCTCGAGTTGGACAGGGTTTTGCCCCTTGGCTGTCCTGTTGCCTTCTGGGGCTTTCTCCACCCCACCCCCATCTGCTCCCGCCCTATCAAATAGCTCGGCTTCATTTATTAATGCCAGGCTCCTGGAAGGGGGAGGGGAGCGTCCGTCAGGTATTTGCTGAGGGGCCTCCCGGGAAATGGGCCGTCCTGGAGGAGGTCTCCAGGGAGTGTTGTGGGGCACGGGGTGGGGGCGGGGGGATTGGGGACAAAGCTGGGCTAGAGTGTGGCAGTGGCTCCTGCCTGTGCTTTCTCGCCTGACAAATTGGGAAAGGGGATGGGGGTTGGAGAGAGAGCTATCAAGAGAGAAAGCCGCTCCTCACCTTATGTATTTTTAATATTAATGTAATTAAAGCTGCGAGCCGAGCCAGCCTGCGGGGGCGGAGGGAGGCAGGAAGAACCTGGGGAGAGGGAGACTGGGGTTCAGGGGTGGGACTTGAACAGGAGGCAGGCTTCCTGCTCTGCTAAGGTGGGATGAAGGAGTGCGATGCGGGGGGCAAGGGGTTAAACAGCAGAGACCAGCCTTGGTGTGTTACCCGGGGGACCCCACTGGGCCTGAGAAACTCAGCTACTTTGTCCACTATTTTTGAGGCCACCCCTTCCTTGTCCCGCTTCCCGACCTCCCCCAGTAAACGCCAGGAGTATCTCAGCCTTGAGTCTGGTTTTGACCCGGCGGTATCTACAAATAAGGGTTATCCTCCTTTCCCCAACCTAAGGTGTATCGCAGTGGGCTCTCGCAGGCTGCAGACTCCAGACCCCTGGAACACCGGCAGAGCAGGGCTGGACCCCTCCCCGGGCGCCAACCCTCCGCTGGAGTGCCCTTCCTCATTGCCTGGGATTCAAGAGTTGCCGCCTGGCCAGGGCAACAGCGGGGCAAAGGGAGAGACAAGCCGCCCCGGGGCGCGAAGGAGAAAAGTTAGAGGGCTGAACAGGTAACGCTGAGCTTGTTGGAGCGTGTGTGCTCCATCGCACAAGGGCGCGGAGTTCGGCCGCCTCATCTCCCGCCATCTGCGCGCCCGGGGCACGTCCTCTGGGATAGCCTGGAAGCCCGACTACCTGCGACTGCCTGGTCCTGACTCGGTGCCCAGGTGGCTTCGGTCGGAAATGTCTGCCCTCTTTCAATCTCCCAGTCCCGGCTACCTCGCAGATCAGGTACGCAGCGCCCCAGCCGCAGGTCTGGACACGCCGGACACCTGGACCCACCCCTAGCAACCCCCTCTATCCGGGAAGAGGGACACGCCCCCCTAGCCTGAAGTCTTGTCCCCAGGTCCAACCGGCCAGGCGCGGAAGCTAAGAATCTCGCATCTTGGGGCGCGCTGCCCGAGGTGGCCACGGTGGCGCAGCGAAGCCGAAGCCGGGGCTAGCGCCCGGGCAGAGGGGTGGGGTGGGGTCGGGCAAGGGTGACCTCTGGGTTTGGAGAACAAACTTGCTATCTGAGGGATCTCCAGCTCTCGGGACCCCCACTATCCCCACCCTGCCTCCAGCCAATGCGCGGATAAGCGCCACGCGGTGCGCCAACATTCGCGCCAGGGCTGGGGTCAGCGGCGGGCGAGGGGCGCACGGACACAGCGGAGGAGTCAGTCGCCGAGTCCGAGGCCCGAAGAAGCGAGGACTCTCAGGTCAAGAGTCACGGCCTGAGGACCCCTCGACTCGGAGGGCACTCTGGGGTCCCAGAGCCACCAAGCCGCAGGAAGCGGGCAAGGGGCTGGGGGAGGGGTCCAGGGCAGAACTGCAGCCCGGCGGGGAGCAGGGAGATGAGGGGCTCCTTCGCCACCACCCCTACGGGCGCGCCCCAAAACGGCAGACACCGGTGGCTGGCGGAGCGGTCGGGGGCTGACTCTCCCTCAGCCCTTGTCGGGGTGCCTGCCCCGCCCCGCTAAGCCCCACCCGGGGCCGTGCACCCGGGACGGTCCCCCCAGGCACCTGGAGCTCGCCGGGCACCCCGCCTCGCCGCCAGCCGCGCTACCCCGGCCCCGCCGCCTCCGCCGCCCGGCCGCCCGCGCAGGTCTCACCTTTGTGTAAAGAGTCCAGGAGCAGGAGGAAAGTTACCAGCCACATGCCATAAAGAGGCCCTATTCTCCGGGGAGGTGGTCCTGTGGCCGGCCGTGCGGCAGCGCCTCTCCCCCGCTCAGCGCGCTCCCAGCCGCCCGCACTCCGCGCCCCGCTCTCTCTGCTCCTCAGCCCAGCGCTCGGCTGCGGCGGCGGCTCCTCCCTCCTCGGCTCCCCGGCTCCTGTCATCCGCGGGGCTGGGCTAGGCGGCCGCTCTCCCCGCCCCCCGCGGCACCCCGAGTGGTGAGCGCCGCGTGAGCCTGAGCCCAGACGGACCCCAACCCCACGAACCCAGGGACAGAGGCGGGGCCCCGGGCCAGACGGCCCCGACCTGGCTCCGCTGTCAGAGGCGAGGGGTCCCTGTCACCCACCGGCTTGGAGCCTGTGGTCGCACACAGGCGTGTATCATTCATGTGCCAAGAGCCTGCCATGTTTCGGCCAAGGACGCCCGGTTTCTACTGGCCCAGCCACCTGGGACACAAGCTTCCTGCCTCTTTGGGACTCAGCTTACCCGCCTGGGAGCAGCACAGAGGCTCTGGGTAGAATCCCAGAGCTATCTGGTGCTACTCTCCACCCTAAAGTTCGTAGCTGCCCTTCCAACCCCTCCTGACTTCTGCAAGCCTGCCCTCCGGAGAGCCACAGCTGACTCCAGCCACCCCCTGGCACTCTGTTTGAATTTTCCTCAGCACTTGGCACTTTGTGACTATTTAAACAATTATTTGCAATGAACCGTTTAATGTCTACCTGTGTATCTTCCTCCTTTATCTTCACCTACCCACCCCTATAGTTTTCTTGCCTGGCAGAAATTGGCTTATTCCTTATACTCATCTTTATGAAGTTGACGCAGAATAGGACTGGTGTGACTGCGTCTTCTCGGTGACCAAATGAATGTTGAACACCTGCTGTGTCAGGCACCGGCTCAGGCACTGGGGACACAGGCACGGCCGAGCCAGGTCTACAGTAAAAGGTCGATACAGTTGGCTAGCCCTCCTTTTGTCTTAATTGCAAAATAAGGGGTCACACAGAATCCAGAGAAGGGATCCAGGTACCTCTGAGAATGGCCTCGGAGCCAGGACTGGACCTCCCTTAGTAGGGTCATGGAAGCTGCTTTGAATATGCCCTGGCAACTTGGCCGTACCTGGACACACTCTAAGGTGTGGCGTGCGAAGGTTGGAGGGAGTGAAGGGGGCCACTGGCTAGCTGCATTGGCCAGAGGAAGAAAATTTGCTTCTCTGAAACGTGTGGCCTAAGTTTACACAGGAGAATTGGGACTCCAAAATATCCCTAGAAATTTTAACTAAATTTTGAAAAGTGTGTGTTTTTATATGTTAAAATATACACAACATAAAATTTACCATTTAAACCACTTGAAGTGTATTATTCTGTGGCATTAAATACGTTCACGATGTGCAACCATCACCACTTACCATTTCCAAAATTTTTCCTCATCCCAAACAGAACCCTGTACCCATTAAATAATAACTCCCCCTTCCTGGCAACCACCATGCCACTTTTCATCGCTATGAAGTTGCTTATTCTAGGCCCTTCATAAGTGGAATTATAAAGTATGTATGCTTTCCTTTTATGCTTGGCTTATTTCACTCAGCATAATGTTTCCAAGGTTCATTCTTTAGACGGATGAGAAAATCGGGACTTAGCTTGTTCAAGGCCACCAAGTTTGTATCAGAGGCAAGACTAGAACCCAGGTCTCCTGACTCCAGAGCAGAGCTTGCTCTGCAAGCTGCTGCTTCCCTCAGCAGCTCAGCTCCTTCATGTGAAATCACCACCCTGAAACAATTTGCAGGAGGGGATTTGTCATCTGGAAACACAGGCATAGAACAGAGATGGGGTGACAGACTGCAAGGGGTGTTTGAGATGATGCAGACCAATCTTTTGCTTTACAGATGAGGAAACTGAGGCTCAGAGTGGGGAAGCCATAAGCCTGCCCCAGGTCACGCAGGAAGCAACAGAGCCCACATGTTTCCAGTCTTCTGTCTTAGCTCCCATCTCTCACTGCCCCCAGGCTCCTGGCTCATTCTTCTACCATGCTCCTTCCCTTCTGAAGGGGACGGTCATTGAGAGGAATCCAGTTATTTAAAACTAAGCCTATTGACCCAGAGCACCTGGTCCAGGCCATGCCTAAAATAAACTGCTGGGGCAGACAGGATGAAAGGGGCTGCTGTCTGCTGGGAGGAGATCTGAGTGGGCCTGGGGGTATCAGCACAGCTGCTCTGTGCCCCACACGCTGGAAGTAGAGGAGGACCCTCCGTTTTGCATCCACCCCAAGTACCCCCTACAACCTGAGTGTAGGAGGTTTTATGCTAGTTACACTCGGGGGTCTTTAAAGAACCACAGCCTGTGTGTCATCTGAAGGGCTAGGTCGTTCATTGTGCTGGTGACTGCAGTCTGGCTATCCCCGGAGAAGACATCTGCGAGGAAATAGAGAGATGGTCAGGTGGGGAGAGCAGACCTGGGGCCCCCCTCTGGCAAAAGGAAGCTTTCTAATGTCATGATTAGGAGCCTGGCTTTGGAAACTGCAAAAGATGAGTTCTCAGCCCAGCTCTGCCACTTACTAGCTGTGTGCCTTCGGAAATTTATGCTTGCCAAGCTGCAGTTTCCTTACCGGTGGAATGGAGACATCCCCAATATCTTCCTGGGAAAGTCGTAGTGAGGATTAAATAAGACAAGCCCCATGGCTGGCACCTAGTGAGCACAGACAGCTACCATGAATGGGAGAGGCTTTGCTTACAAGGACCTTGACCTGTGGGAACTGGGACGAGGGGACAGCTCCACTGGGGGAATGTTGGGTTGATATTGTGCATTCCTTGATGTGACAAGTCCACAGCCAAGGAGCTGGGACTCCAGGCAAGAGGCTGCAGAAACACAGAAGGTACACGTTGAGGCTGGGAGAGCCTGGAGAGATGGCTGACAAAAGAAGGAGCAGAAAAACAGGCAGGTCAGCCCTTGTGCTTTTTGTGTTTCCCATTGATTTTGTTCCTCCTTAGCATCTAGGAAAATATCTTTGAAAATGACAGGTTGGTTCGGATGTATTCAGAAGTCTTCTCTTCAACAGGAGTTGTATTAGGGGTGGGTGAGCCGGCATGCCAGGAAACCCCAAGGGAAAAATAAAACTCTGGGGAAGAGAGTCGGGTGGCGTGTTCCACCCCATGGCCACTTTAAACCCTGACAGCCCCCTGTCCAGCTGAGATTTTGGAAGGGATATGTTTTATTTTTTATAGAAGGAACCGTTCCCAAAATTAGATGGAAACCTTCACACACACACACACAAATATATGCACGCCAGAGTGAGAACAAACACATTTGCCCAGGCAAACGTTCATGTGTGCAGGTAAACATAAACACTGAATGACAGGCACACCTGTGCTTCGATGTGATTTGAACACAAACTAGAAACTCTGCATCGGCACCTATGCATATGCTCCATTTTTTTTTTTAGGCCTCAAATTTGTGGGATTCATTTCTAGTAGGGACACCCTATCCATTTAAAACCAGTGATTAGTTTCAATATTTTCTTGCATCCAGAATGCTGGGTGATAATCTGCCTATATTTTTGCTTTGGTGCTTTTGTTTTTGTTTTTTTAACCAATGCCAGTTGAAGCAGCTCCACGAAGTCACTGGGAGGTGGGCCCTCTCCAATTCAGGTTAATCATGGATATTTAGGGGTATTATTTTGCCATGTTATATTAAGACTAGAGGCTTCATGAGAAACAACAGATGTTTTTATTGTTTAACTCAAACAATAAGCTTATATATTTTGGATACTTTTCTTCAAAAACAAAGGCATATAATTATTTTAACAAAGGCTTCATATGCCCTCTGGAATTCTTTGACAACTTGAGTATAAATAGGGTTTTCATAAAAGGAATCAATATTGAACCAGGTCAGTGTGAAAAACTTAACTTTTGATATTCTACAGCTAATTCAAGATTGAGCTTCTTAGTACTTATACATCGATTGGGGGAGGAAAAAAAAAGGATCTCCTTGCTTCCCACCCCCAGGTTTATAATTGATTTTAATATTATAGAAAGGCTCCTCGTCTACAAATTGAAATCCTAGGTTCTCGTGTCATTTCTGTCTCCACAGCTGACTGTGTGATCTGTGACAAGTCACCTTGCCTTTCTGGACCTCAGTTTCTCCACCAGTGAGGTGAAAGAGTTGGGCTAGGATGATCACCAAGATCCCTTCCTAAGACCAAAGCAAGGTAAATGCAAACAAATACACACATGACCCCATCCCACCCCACACAGGTATATATGTGCGTATCCACGAATGTATGCAGGCAAAGAAAAGCTTTTACACACAGATATTCAGAAACTAATAGTCACCAAAAAACATACAAAATAAACAGTTCTGACTTCAAATATATACACATACATCTAAAATACTTCCATCTTCTTGAGATAGGATGAATTGTTACAATTCATAGACTATGATGTCTATATAGAAAAAATAGCATGTGTCATTAAACTACTCAGGTGCTCCTTAAACCAAAATTCTGTCTGCTGGGCTCAGAAGATGTCTAGGTATGCGCTACTTACTCTCTCATCATTTTGGATTATCATATTATGGCCCTAAGCTCACTGGAGCAAAGGGTTTAAAGCCCTGGGCTCCGACAGTACAGATGCAGTCTCTGGGGTCTCTGCCCTTGTTCAGGCTGCTGTGTCAGCAGTGACCCCATGATGGTTAGTCAGGGGCTGTAGAAGTCCCCAGCAAGACAGGAGTCTCCTGAATAACTGTGGCCTCTCTCCTGCTATTTTTTCTCAGCTCACAGCTCTGAAATTGGTTGAGAAGCCAACCCAGAGAGGTTCCATGAAGTCTGGATTCTATGGAGCTGAAGCTCATTGTCACGTTTCTCTCTGGGGAGTGAGTGGTGGGGTGGAAGGTATGGAAACTATGAGAGAACGAGGAAAAAAAAGGAAAGCTAAATGAGTGGAGCTAAATTTGCTGGCTTCCCAAGTCTTCCTGCATTTCTTTTGACTCATGGGTCACTCACAAATGTGCTTATCAAATTTATGGAAGTGTTTTCTACACTGGAAAAGCTTTACCTTTCTCAAGTATCCAGTGCCCATTTTTCACCTGTTTGAGGCTTCCCATTCAGCAGGGCCTGGTCAGACACCCCCAGTTATCCCTGGCCAGGCCTCCTCTGGGCTCCCCCTGCCTCAGACATCTGCTTGGCCCATGGGTCTTAGCCTTTTGTCTTGAATTGTGGCTATTTATGCATGTGTCTGACTTTTCTCCTCTTCTAGATATTGGGCTCTGACTCTCTCGATTTGTACCTACAACCCCTAGCCTGGTGCCTCCTGGCACTAGGGGAGCACTCAGTAAATGTTGATTTAATGACCAGACGGGCTCATTCTCACAAGGTAACACATACCTGATTACAGCCTCATGTGCCATGCCTTCCAGAGAGATGTCATTTAACTGGGATCAAAGCCTTAAGCTTGGAAGTTCTCATATTAGAGTTTCTGGTCTCTAAGGGTGAGCTTTTGGCAGGACCTTAGACCCCGCAGGAGTGCTGACCCCTAAAATCAAAGAAGTTTAGGGAGTTCCTCCACAGCCCACGTCACTGTGGTCTTCAGGGTCATCATCGTGATCCTGTAGGCAGCACTTTTAGGTTCCAGAAGCTTTATGTCTTCGTCCATTTCTGATTCTCATCAAAAAGAAATCTGGTTACATATGTCAGAACTGTTTTGATCATTATATAGATGAAAAGATTGGAAGTCAGAGGGGTTCCAGAGGCAGACTGGGGATGCTTATACCATGATGCTTACGTGGCTCAAGCTTCAGGGTCCTTTAGGGCCCTAGAAATGCATTCACATGGTCAGATATTGAAACATTTGTGTCTGGGCTCGGTGGCTTATGCCTGTAATCCCAGCACTTTGGGAGGCGGAGGTGGGCAGATCACTTGAGGTCAGGAGTTCAAGACCAGCCTGGCCAAAATGAGGAAACTCTATCTCTACTAAAAATATAAAAATTAGCCAGGTGTGGTTGTGGGCACCTGTAGTCCCAGCTACTTAGGAGGCTGAGGCAGGAGAATTGCTTGAACCCGGAAGGTGGAGGTTACAGTGAACCTAGATGGAGCCACTGCACTCCAGCCTGGGTGACCAAGTGAGACTCTCTCAAAACAAACAAACAAACAAACAAACAAAACCCTGTAGAATAATATAGTTGAACTACAGTCAATCACAGCCGCTACCCTTTTCCGCTCTGGCTTCTCAGTGGGTCTGGTGAACATCTTGGGCGGATCTGACTCTGGTTTGGGATTGGTGAAATGTATTGATGTGGTTCACAGGCCATGCGTGTACTCCCAGGGTAAGGAATGGCTTGCAGGAATATTCCTACCACCAACTGGGCCCACTCACCGCGCTTTGCAGCATGAAGTTGCAGACCCAGAAGTTGCATCACAGTATAACTGTGGCCTCAGGTGCCTGCACCAGAGGTGTGTGCAGCACAGGAGAGACAAGGTTTGAAATGCATGGGGTCAGAAGCCAGTCTGTGTAAAGCTGTGAGCAGAAGTAATGTAAAAAAAAATTTTTTTTAATTTAGAAAGTATTTTCGAGTTGTGTCAGGCATTTTGTTAATAGAAATATTATGTTACCTGTCCGGACTTCATGATGGCATTTGTCAGTTTTTTCAAGATTTGTAACTTGTTGCAACTTCTTTTTATCATTCTAAATTAATAATCATATCTGTATCTAATTTTGTAATCATAATTGTGTATTGTTTACCTTAGAAAGAGTCTCCTCAATGGTCGAAGCTTCCAGCCCTGCAAAACCTGAATCCATCGCAGGAACTTTCCTTGGGTCACACTGCAGCTGAGGACCAGGTTCTCTGGATTCTGACCAGGGCTCCCCCCTTGCCTCAGAGGTCTTGAGTCTGTATGTCAATCATGTGTTTATTTGTACAGTGCTGTTCACACAGAAGTTACTTAAAAGTGCCAGCTCCCTTGAAGAGATTTTCCTCCCCAGAAAAGAGAAAGTCAAGGCCCAGGCCCATGGAGGTGACCTTGACTTAGATGATGAAAGTTGAACTTATATTTGAAAGTCCTCTTCCTAGAAAGTCTGGCTATTTCACCGTGGGCTGGACTTGCCAGTCCATGTGCTGGAGGATCTCAGGATGGGAGACAAGCCGGTGCTGCCTTAATGCCTTCCAC
>PVKP010029515.1:0-28921 GCA_004027715.1 Plecturocebus donacophilus
AAAAAAAAAAAAAAAAAAGAAATAGCCATTTCTCTTACCTGCCAATTTAGACTGTCAATTTCAGAGGCATAGGATAAAACTTTTCAGTACAATCCATAGTAGAAGGTATAAGCCTGGAGAGAGGGATGTTTTTATAGTGCCAGAAACAGTTACTACAAAGTAAACTGCAGGGGCTCTAGGATATGAAGAAATGTGGGGCACCTACAGTAATCTCTTTGGCACTACAAAGGGGCTCGAAATCTTTATTTTTCTTACCATAAAAACAAAAGATTCTCCTTACCCTAAAGTCAACATGCAACTTGTGATCTCGGCAGATGGGACAGGCATTCCCAGCAACTTTATTACCACGCTGTAGAGAGAAAAAAACTGGTGGTTAAGGATGTTCAAACCCCATGTCAGAAAAAGTGCTGCTGTTACTGTCACTGTGGCCTCTACCTCTACTCCACATTCCACTCTCAGAAACTTACAATACATGTTTTCCGAGTACGCTGTGGGGGTACACCACCTTTGTGGTTGCGGCGGTAGTCAGCCCAGATGGGTTGAGAACCATATCGTTTCTGGTATTCTGAAATGAAAAATCATACAAGTTATTCCTGGGTGGGAGAGTAGTGAGTGGCTCTTTCCACTTATCTCAAATCCTTCCTGACCCTCCCTTTCCCCATTTAGAGGTACCTTCTGATTCCAGATATTTCCAGGGCTTATTCTCATAAGGAGAAATGGGAGCCAGGGGCAAAGACTTTTCCTCAGAAGGAGCTTTGGTGCAAAGAGTCTGGAGAGGAACCTATAAATAACAAGAAAAAAACAAAAGAATGAGTTCAGGGAAAGCACTCAATTGATTTGCTTATCACACTTTGGAAAGAGGGGGAATGCACATAAATTGCAATAATGGAATATAACAGGAATACATATGTAAGTTAAGTATTTTTGTTAGGTTTAAACTGACATAAACCAACAACCACTCTCCTTTTCTACAACTGGATCCTGAAAGAAAAGCTAAGTTGGGGAATATATGCCTGGAAAACAATCTTATTTCAGAAGACAAAAAATCTGGCACATAAAAGGTATTTGTGCTTTTTGGAAATAAATTGAGTCTGGTGGAAGAACAAAGTAAGAGAAAGGATGGCTAGGTTCTTGTAAGTATGATGTGTGGTGGGGAGGGGATGCAGAAGACAGACAGGTGAGTCTCCAAATCAATCAAGTCACTGAGTTGCCCAGTTTCATAAAAGCTGAAGGCCAACATTCCACAGGGCAGAACAAACTTGAGTCCTAACGCTAGCTTTAAAACTACCAAGGCTGTTATTAACTCTGTGTTGGCCTCTGTCACTACTCTTCAGTTCCACTTTAGGGAGTGGCAGCTGGGCAAGCCTTCCTATCTCACCGTGCCCCACCAAGAACCTCAGAGAGGTGAGTACATAAGATTGGAGGGAAACCCGTAAGCTCTCGTAACTCCGACAGAAAACTGATTTAAAAAAAAAAAAAAAGCCGAGAAACTGTCCTCAGGTAATAAGAATATATCCTGACCTTCTGGGACATAGCAAGGTTCGTAGAAATTAGGATTCCTCATTTCCCTAACTACATTACAGAGCAACACAGATTTAGACACCACCTGCATAGTTAAGACCTGATTGTGCCGCTCTCTTGGGGAGCACATATGTTGTGGTAAAACTGCAACGATACAAAGATTAGCATGACTCGTAAATGATTTTTAAAAAACAAGAGCTGGTTATACATGACGGGGGGGTGGATGGGGGTCAATTCTATCACTTAGTTATTTTACTGAGGTATTTTGGAAAAAGGATGATACCTAGCCCCGGCGCTTAGTCTTCGGCTCGGAATTAGAAAACGCACGGTGTATGGGAGGGGGTTGCAGGAAGTACTGCCTACAGCCAAGACATCAGCACGTGGGAAGGTCTCCACTGGTGGATTCCTGACAGTGGAGCGACGACCTAGAGAAGGTATAACCAACTTGGGGTTGTGCAAAATGTCCTTCGAGGAGTTACCTGAACTCTGTGGGAACCTCGGAACAGAGAAAGCAGAGGAAGCCGCCTCAGCAGGGTGTTTAATACGGACGTCGCCATCTTGACGTACGCCCATCGCAGGAATGGACGAAAAGGCAACTGCGCATGCTTCAGGAAACTGACTAGGGCAGGGCCAAGGACAAGTCCGCAGTGCGGAAGGCGGCCGCACGTTTGCGTCAGGACGGAAGCGTGAAAGCGAGGGCACTGGGGAGAAGCTAATTTCAACTGCGTCACAATGGAATTAGACCTCAAAATTGGTATTTTTTGGGACCAGTCACTACGACTGTTAGATGCCATTGTTAGAATTTGCGTTTTAAGCAATTTTGAAAGCGATTTTGACCGGGATCCTCTCAGTGCGCATGTGCCAGTACGTTTCTACCAATCATGGGTGAGAACTGTTTTTCAGGGCGGAAGTGGCGGAGGCAGAGGAAAGGGAGGGGCTAAGCTCTCTGGTCACGCGCACGCTACAGGGGGGCCCAGGAAGGAGGCGGAAGAGGGTTCCAGGGAAGGGGCGGAGCGAAGGCGAAGGGATAGTAGCCAATCAGCTGGCGAATTGTCATTTAGTTTGACCAATGAGTTTACACGTCGCGTACAATATCTCGCGACAGGGGCGTTTCCCTAGCGCGTTTGGGGGCGTTGGGCGGCGTCCCAGTATAAAATACTCCACCCGAGCGGGCGGCCGCCATTCTGGGGTTCGTTTAGAGGTAAGTTTGGCTGATTTGTCGTTTAATGGGTAAAATTTTGCGGAGGTCTTTGGATCTGGGAAGTGGGGTAAGGATGGGTTCATTTGAGATCCACGGCATAAATTAAGCGGCTGTGTTTATGATGGGAGGCAGAGATGTATTTTGGGACAATAAAGATAGCATTTCTGAGTATTTCTGAAAAAACCCGTACTGATTAAATCTTTCTCCCTTGTGCTCTTTTTATCCCAGGTTTGAATTTTCTCGGAGGAAGACAGGCCGGCCACGAGGAAAACAGAAACAAGCCGCAGCAACATCTAAGCCCTTGAAAGGATCCTGAGAGCGGGGGGAAAGGGAAAACAGCAGCCACCAGCCCAACCACTTGTGTCTTCTGCCCCTTCCTATCTATCTTGCCCACCCCACCAGCCCACGCTGCTTGGGACTTGAAATCTGTGGCCGAAGGACCGTCACCACATAACTTGAAAAATAATCAACCACCCTCCCTTCCCAAACCACCCAAATTCACTCATCCAGCGTTTACTTTTTTGAATCCACTCAGAACTTTTTTCTGCAACCCCCCTCCGTAAATGGAGTTGAGTGGGGGGGGAAATGAATACTGAGTTGGCCTACATTTTTTTAAAAGACTTTTTGATCCAATGAGGCCCCCTAAATAATTGAGTTTTGGGTCCTGGTTGGTTGTTTTATTTTTTTTCCTCCAAAATTTTACCCCCTCCCCCCTGAGCCCGAGGTGCTGACGTCGCAAAAAAATTGGATAGTAAGTGTCGAATTTTCAAAAACCAGCCTTGCAACAAGAAATCAACGTTTCCCGTTGTGAAACCAAAAATAATGAGAGGAAGAAATGAGACCATAGAACAAATAGAGAACTGGAGAAGGACCAATCTGGTCACTTAATCTCCGTTAAAAAGGGACTGTGGGTCTAAACAGTCTTGTTCTCTCTCCCTTAACCACCTATCTCTTCCCTGCCCTGCTGCAGGCAAGGAGAGGGTGGAGGGAGGGCCAGCAAGTGAGGATTTTGATGGTTAACCCTTGGTAATCCAGCCAATTTCCAGACTGCCAAAGCCATACGTGTTTATATAAGGAGGAATGGTTACCTTCCTCTGGTTAGCAGCAGTCTTCAAAAGGGTTAATGAGCTCACATACAAGAGATGGTGGATCTTGTGGCCCAGAAGTACCACTTCTTTGTGTGTGAGACAAGCAGGGGTGCCTTTAAATTTGCCAGATTAATAAGCAATCTGTACATAAAGATTGCAGGGTAAGGAGATGGGCAGAGAAATAGCTCGCTGTAACTTTTTAAATGACTGTTAAATCCTCTCAATTTTAATGTAATTTGTTTGGGGTATATTTGTGTGGTTTAAAATAGGTGGCAATCTAGGAATAAAGATTGCAAGACACTTAATTTAGGACAAAATATAATCAGTGCCAGTACATAACAAGATAATAGTTGGGGAGGTAAAAAATGTCTTGTAATTGTTGCAGATTGCATAGGTATTTAAAAGCAAAAAAATGATTTAACATTTTTATTTGATATTTTTTGGTGGGAGGTAAACAGTTAAATAGAGGGTGGAAAGGTTGGGAAATGTGGAATTTAGGAGTATAATTTAAAAAGCCATTTAGTGCAATTGAATGCTAGCTTTCTAAAAGATTTGTGTCGTTAAAAGGAATTTTTTTCTTCCCTGCTTCAATATGGCGACTTTCCTTGTCCTTTTGTCTTCCAAGCGGCGTTGCAGGTTGTTTCTTGACCCATTTTTTTTCCTGTCCTCCCACCTCAACCCTATTTGTTGAGAGGGGTCCAAGTCCTTCCTCCCCCTTTTCCCTCTATAGGGAGGATGGGGGTGGTCGATGGTAGCCGGTTGAGCCTCCGTTGCAAATTCAGTTCTTCCCTGCAGAAAACGGTTCTTTCTGATATTTAATTGCTGTTTTCACTAAGCTCTTAATGATCAAATAGGTCAAAGATTCTTCAGGATGGGGAACTGGCTTTTAGTTTTTTACTAAAGGTGTTTTACAATGTAACTGAAGCTACCGGCAGAACTGGGTGGCTTTTTAAAGTTTTGAGTCCTCTTTCTCCATTACAAAATGGCGTCCTTCCGTCTTTGTTGTTTTTCTCTCCCTTCTGCCATCCTGAGCTTAGGGCCGCCCTAGAAACTTGGTCAAGGGGGTGGAGCAGCTTTGAAAGGTGATGTAATCAGCTTGCTTCCTCCCCTCTCCACTCTCTTGAAGCTCCACCCCTGAGCAGATGCCTTTGCACTCCCTGTGCTCGTTGCTGCTAGGGAGAAAACATTTTCCTTATTTTCTTTAAAATATCTTAAAGGGACAAGAGCTTATAGGAATTATCAAGGCTGTCCATTTCCATGGGTAGTTCTAGTTTTTATAGAACCAGTTTTAATTTTCATTTTCCTTCTCTCATCACAACAGTTGGTAATTTTTCCCCACTTTAGCTGCCAGGGGTGAAAGAACAGGCAAACCTAAGACTGGGAAGCTTTGAGGATGTGTGTGAGTGTGTATGTATGTATATATGTGTGTAGGGGGAGATGGGAAAAACACAAGGGCTTGCGAGAGTGACTTGGAGATAAACTGGGGCTTAATGACACTGGAATGTGCCATTTCTGCTCAGGAACCAGTCTGGGCCTCCTGCATTTGGTCACTTTGTGTAATGGGACTCGGGGAAGGTGGGTACTTTAAGGACTTTCTTCTAAATCACCCTCATTCCCACCTCAGTTTGGGGATAAACTGTATTCAGTGCTGTATCACGTTCTCCACTTGCTTAGTTCCTGTACATTGGTACTAGGATGAGAAGTGAATCTTTAGGAAAGGAGGCGGCAGTTGTAAACTCAAGGCAGGGGGAATCAAGCTACGGTTTCTGGTAAGCAAAACCTTTCTGGTATTACATTTCACAACTTTCATTTATTTTTTTCCAAAGAGCCACCTTTTTTGAATTTCTTTTTTCCTTCCCTTCTAAAAGAAATTCCTTAAAAGCATTAATGAAAAAATGTCCTCTTCATTTTTCAACTGGTGCAGTGCTGTGGCAGTTGGTGCATGCTCAGAAGCCATGCCCTATCTGAGGGTGGTATTGGGTGTCTGGTACCTTTCTTCCCCCAACTTTTTCAAAGTAAAATCTTTATCAGACTCTCCATATAATTTTCATTTTTAAAAGTCCTGCACTGAAGCGTGGAGGTTCTAGGCAGAAATGGAAATTATACTGCCCTGTGGTGACTTGGGTGAGACTTAGGGCTAATTTTCTACTGGATACAGATTCTCAAATTACTACTTAAACTTCTGGGTTGGATGGGAGGGACTCTTCCACACGTCTATTGACCACAAGTTTTTTTTGTTATGTTGTTTTTTTCTTTCAAGCAGTTTGCCATGTGCCTCTGCAGCATATCTTCCTTGGGAGCTGAACATTCTACCCAGTGGGGTTCCTGATCTCTAGTGAGCCAGGGGATTAATAAAGGTCTTCCTTAACAAGGGAGATGGGAAGCAAGGTCTGCTAGGGGAACCAAATCCATCAGAGAATCTTGGAAAAACTGATCCCTGTAGTTTGTGGCCAGCGTTCTAGTCCGAGGTCTTTATGAGTAGGGGTGGTGTATCATTTTGCCTCCTTATTGAAAGGCAGATAAGCTTTTGAGGAGCTCATGTATCAGACTTGCAAAATTACTTTGAAAGGTAGGGGCTTACTACTTGGAAGAAAGCTACGACCTTGTGATGAATCACCTGAGAGACAATTCAGTCCACTATATGAGTCAAACTAAAAAATGCGTAAAACACTGAAGAAAAAGGAAGGGGAACATAAGGGGTTAGGTACAAATCATTTTCATTTCCAGAAGTGCCTCTAAATTAAGGTAAATTTGGGACTCCTTTCTTTTCTTAGAAGACTGTTACCATTTTTTAAAGGGCTCTGGCTTGCACAGAATTTTTGTCCTGAACCAATTCAGTCCTGTTTCATTGGTGATGGACGTGGAATAACTTTAGGTATGCTGAATATTTTTTCACCCTGTTTAATTGAAGAACCCTCAAGTAAAATCCATTTTGAAGGCAGGAGTCGGTGTCACAGACGTTTATCTCTGGTAAGAATGGTAGAAAATTCCCAGTGCCTTGTGCCAGTTGAGCATGCCTCTCCCCAAAACATTCTCCATAAGGCAAAGCATAGCTTAGGATGAGGTGGAGGTGGGCCAGGGATTGCTCCCTTACCCCTATCTTCTGTACTGCAGTCAAGGAAATAGCTCACTAAAAGAAGACATAATTATGCCCTGGATTATTTGTGGTTCCAGAAAGCTTTCTCAAGCTTTCATTCTAGGTTCCAGATCTTGAGTAGGTGATATTACGACAGTCACGGCCCCTGCCTGCCTTTGTCAACTCAGTTTGCCTTCTCTGCTGTAGGCCTGTGCCTGGAATGTTCGACTTTCCTTTCCACTAGAGTGCCTTGGAACTTGTTTGTTTTTTTTCCAAAATATGCTAACCTCAAAGTAAGGAAACTAGATTGTAAGGCGTTTGGGGTCCTTAATTTTAAATAAGAACTAATCTGCCTGTAGGAAGGCTATTGTGAGGAAACCCACTTACATTTTATCAAGATTGGTGCTCATGAGACAAAATTTCACTTATATTTCCAGAAAGTATATAAGTAACGGAAAATGAGTAACACTAATTTTGCTTTGTTAGCTTCCCTTTGACTATTAATATCTTTTATTCCTGTTTATACAAATGGGAATAAAAAAGTCCCTGGATCCCATTCCCAGCTGAGGGCACTGGACAGAATTCAGCTTTGTACTTACTGGTCCATCTTTCTAAGACTGACTCCTGTCATCTCCCATCCTCTTACGGAACATCTGAGCTCAAGTGACAGTCTTTTTTGTTTTTTTTTTTTAGTGTTTGAAGGAAATAGGAGTAGCAGGTCTATTTATTGGCTTAGCTTGTACTTGGATATACAAAAGGGAATTCTCCAGGGTTATATATATTCAGCTCTGGGTTTGAATCAAGTCAAGGAGAACTGGCTTGAAATGATGTTTAATACAAGGCCTTTTGTCACATTGCATATATTTTGCTTTGGGAATCTAATGGTAGATACGTGTATATATAGAGAGTTTTAAAAATTTCTTAGTCTCTTGATTGCTTATGATATGTTATTATTGGAACCCATTCATTGCTTTTTACAGTTTCTAGCAGATGTGATAGCTGTTTTATATGTCCCTTTATCATATCCCTTTATAGTTTCTATAGATCACTTTATAGTATCTCACTACATGGGAAAAATACCTTTATTTCTGTGTGTGTAAGAATTAGCACACTTGAGTGGATTTGGCCCACGGACGTCTAATCTTTTCCAGTACTCTCCTTGAATGTTTTTTCTCTGACCTCAGGTTCCACTTGTACTTGTGGAGGTTCCAGGGCAGCAGCGACTTCTCAGTGTTTCTTGCCTCATCTCCTCTCCCTCTGTTCAGCCCACAGGTTATGATCTCCAGAGCCAAGATTGTACTCCTACCCCTTCCCTTCCCGGCTGCCGCCTCTGCTTGCTTGCCTAGATTGTTAGGACCTACACATTTGGAGATTTATTGACCTTTTTGTTGCGAAGACTAAAAGTCTGAGATTGTTATGCTTATGTTTTTTCTTTTGTTTGAGAACAAATAGAACTAATTTGCATTGTCTTACAAGGAACCTGTTTTTTTTTTTCTTTTTTTTACACACAAAAATACTCATCTTTGTAAAAGACTGATTTTTCTGTCCTGCTGGGATTGTGTCTGTTATCTCTGTGCTAGATGTAGGGTTAGGAAGTCTTTGTCCTTGCAGCTTCCTTGCTACCCAGTGTTGGCCTTATTGCCCAAAGGCAGATATTGCTGAAGTGGCTTTCTTTTTTGGTGGATTTTCTTTGTTTTTGAGACAGGGTCTTACTCTGTCAGGCTGTAGTGCAGTGGCACAATCACAACTCACTGTAGCCTCGATATCCCTGGGCTCAAACAGTCCTCCCATTTTTCCACCTCAGCCTCCCGGGTAGCTGGGACTACAGGTGCGCACCATTACACTAGGCTTATATTTTGTAGAGAGGAGGTTTTGCCATGTTGCCCAAGCTGGTTTCAAACTCCTGTGCTCAAGCAATCTGCCCACCTCGGCCTCCCAAAGTGCTTGGGATTACAGGCATGAGCCGCCGCACCTGGCTTCTTTTTTGTTCCTTAGAAGAAAGTGTTTAGAGGCAGTGTAGATAAAAATCCCAATTAGAACCTTATTGATCCTGAATTACCTTTCTGGAACTTCAGTTGTGGCCTAGAACTTGCTTCACACTTCTGTCCCTTCCATAAAAGGAGCTTACCTTTTAACTAATTCTTTTCCACTCTGGTCTAAAACAGCTGCTTAAAATTTAAGGGCATTTTTCTAGCCTTTGGCTTTATTTGTTCCATTCTTTAGCTTCCCTGGTTTTCAGTTTTAGGCTTTCCTAGGACATGTTGGAGAGTGTGAATTTTGAGTAGAGGACCAGATTTGCGTCTTTGCTTTTGAAAGTACAAACCACTAGCTTCAGTTTAACTTGAAGACAGTCAAAATTTGTGCAGTGTTTGGTTAATGAGTGACATTCTATTGAAGGGCTAGAGGACCTGCTTGATTTCCTTGCATCCATTTGTCTCCCTTTCTGGGACCTATCCCCAGATCTCCTTGGGGAGGGATTCTGTTTTCAAGTTTTGTTTTGTTCTCTATTATCTGCCACTTCAGCTGATACGTATCTGGCTACTTGTAGTGAATATGATTCTTAATGGGCCAAGATAAAAAGGAATCAACAATTACAAGACATTTAGCCCAAACACCCAAGATTGGCCCAATTTCTGTCAAGGTTACAGGGTGTTTTTGAAGCCAAATTTATCAGCAACTAGGGAAGACAGGACTTAAGAATAGGTAAAAATGCCCTGGAGAGTTGAACATCTTGTTATGAGAACTGAGCTTAGCTCTAGTATGATCTAGTACAGTTCAGCCGTCCTAGGAAGGATGCTGCTGGGAGGGAGGGACAGTGTGCTGCCCTCGTCCTCCAGTCGAATTGCTTTCCTGTTCAGTCACGTATACTTCCCATGCTTAACTTGCCAGGGCTATTTTCTAAGTAGTGACAGTGGTCTGTGTTGCTTTTTTGTATCTGAAAAATAGTTGAATAATTAGTCACTATACTTTGTCAGATGTAGAGATGAGGTTTATTAGAGGGCGTACATACGTAGTCCTTGCCACCCATTTATTCTTTGTGTGTGTTTTGTCCTCTTAATGTAGAAACGACCATCATGGGTTCGGGTCCCATAGACCCCAAAGAACTTCTTAAGGGCCTGGATAGCTTCCTTAACCGAGATGGGGAAGTCAAAAGTGTGGATGGCATTTCCAAGATCTTCAGGTGAGTCTTTAAACTTTTTTGGATTCATTGTGAGTAGAGAATATTGTTTGTTAAAATATGGCTGCAGTTGAGGCAGACAAATGATTCTGGAATGGAAAGGGAAAGATAATGCAAAATAGGATTAAAATCTAACAATTTTAGGATAAGGGATAGGAAAAGATGATCACTTGGATTCTGACCGTAATGGAAGCTGGAGATTTGGACATTCACAGTCTCAAGGGAGCCATGGATTGGAATGAGAGCAGGGGAGCCTGGTGACAGAATTCTAGATTGTTTTGGTTTGTGTTCCACCTACCTATAATGTTACTTTCCTTCAGGGATTATCATGGTTTCCAGGGGAGGGTAAATAACTAAGCCAGTCTTGAACAGTTGTTGAGGGCTAGCCTTATCACCTGAAGGCAGATTGAAATTCATCCTGTGTGTTAAGGAGGCAGTGATGGTTTCCTTCCCAGATCAGAGACTTCAGTGTCTGTTCTCCCATAAGTTTCCATATTGCATTCCTCCTCTCTGGAGCAAAGTCCCAAGTCATCAGGAATCTCTAGGCAGTTCACAGAGAGGCACTTTTGCTAAGAGAAAAGACACTGGCTGCTTCATTTCTAACGCTAACTCATCTCCTGCAGTTTGATGAAGGAAGCACGAAAGATGGTGAGTCGATGCACTTACTTGAACATTCTCCTGCAGACCCGTTCACCAGAAATACTGGTCAAGTAAGTGGGGATCTGGATGTTCGGAATGGGACGATACAGTTAGAAGATGGGGGCAGTGAGGCATGGGGTTTCTGGGTCATTAATGGGAGACTGGGATTGTGGGCTGTCTTACTTTGAAAACCCAGAAAGGGCATTACAGATAGACTCTCCTGCCTGCTTGCAGGTTTATTGACGTCGGTGGCTACAAACTTCTCAACAATTGGCTAACATATTCAAAGACAACCAACAACATTCCCCTCCTCCAGCAAATTCTACTGACCCTGCAGCACCTACCGCTCACTGTAGACCATCTCAAGCAGGTATGTTTAGTCTTTAAACCCTGATTCTTCCTTTTTTGGTTTAGTCTAACAGGTGAAAAACTCACACTGACCGGTGTGACTGTAATCTTTGGTCTGTGAGGTAGATTGGCAGAAAAAAAAACGAATTTAGAATAAGAAGACTTGGTTTGAATTTATCTCCTTTAATAGGTGTGGGGCAGGCCAGGTGTGGTGGCTCACGCCTGTAATCCCAGCACATTGGGAGGCTGAGGCGGGTGGATCATGAGATCAGGAGTTCAAGACCAGCCTGGCCAAGATGGTAAAACTCCATCTCTACTAAATATACAAAAATTAGCTGAGCATGGTGGTGGGTGCCTGTAATCCCAGCTACTTGGGAGGCTGAGGCAGGGAATTGCCTGAACCCGGAAAGCAGAGGTTGCAGTGAGCCAAGATGGCACCACTGTACTCTAGCTTGGCCACAGAGTGTCGTTCTGTGGCCTCAAAAAAAAAAAAAAAAGGGTGTGTGGCGACCAGGCGTAGTGGCTCACACCTGTAATCCCAACACTTTGGGAGGCCAAGGCGGGTGGACCACAAGATCAGGAAATTGAGACTATCCTGGCTAACACAATGAAACACTGTCTCTACTAAAAATACAAAAAATTAGCTGGGCGTGGTGGCATACACTTATAGTCCCAGCTACTCGAAAGCTGAGGCAGGAGAATCGCTTGAACCCAGGAGAAGGAGGTTGCAGTGAGCTGAGATTGCGCCACTGCACTCCAGACTGGGCAACAGAGCGAGACTCCGTATCAAAAAAAGGGGATTGTAACTCGTGTGGTTGTTAGCTCTAAGTAGACTTACTTCTCTCCTGGCATTTACCCTTCTGCTGCTCCCATCTCTCATAGAACAACACGGCTAAACTGGTGAAGCAACTGAGCAAGTCAAGTGAGGATGAAGGTAGGTTGCCAGTCCTTCCTCTCATGGGCTTTTCTCTATTACTTCCACTTAATTACCTTCATATCTCCTCCCATCCTTAGATTGTCCCTTCACTTCTTTCCTTTTTGTATCTCCCTTTGCTTTTTTCCTTCTTTTAAAGACAAAGTTCCTCTAACCTGTACCCTCTTCCCTGTTCTCAATTCCAAGTGGAAGTTGTTCATTATTTTGATGTTGAATATAAGATAAGGTGCCATACTTTAACCTGAAGCTGATTCCTAAGATTTCTTGGTATAAAACACATACACTTAAAATTCACTGTAGGAGATAGTATCATCCTAGAGTATCTCGTTGTTATTTACTTCTGCTTTTCTTATTTTCTTTCTTTCTTTTTTTTTCCCCCTTAAGCCTCCAGTGGAACTGTTTTTCTAACTATAATATTCTGGGACCTTCAGTATCTATTTTCCTAACAATAAATTTACTAGTTTTAGTTCTACCATTAAACATATTCTTGGAGGACATGGGCAAAATCTTGAGTCTTGGAGTTATATCAAAGCTAATTCTTTCCTTTTCTAAAAGGGTTGTAGAGCTTCTGGCAAGGACCATACAGTTCTGGCTTGAAGACAAAACCTGTCTCCTTTAGAAATTAAGAGTTTCCTTTATCTCTACCCAGGGCATGAGCCAGGAGCACAAGATACTAGTTTCCCACCAAGTGAGCAGTAATCTATTTACAGCTGGCTTATTGTGCTGCCCTCTCTGAATATGGATTTAATTACCATCATTCATTGAAATTTGTATATTCCCTGTCGGCTGTAGTTAAGTCTCACTGGACCATAGTATCAGTTGCTCCAAAAAGGTTTTAGGATATTCCTGCATTGAGGTTTGTTCATGTTGGCTTAGGTATAGAAATTGCCAATTGTGTGACTGTTTTGAAAAGTTAAGTTTTAATGTTATATGAAAATCTTACTACCAAATGATAAATTACGAAATGAGTCTATAGGTGAAAATGTTGGCCAGAAGAGAGGTACCATATATCAAAGATGTTACTTGCCAAGTACAAAAGGAAAGAGCTACAAAGTATTTTTTCATGTATTTAGAAACAAACTTCACTTCTTGTTTTCTCATCTATAAAAGAAAATAAAAAGTCTTCAGATTGTTGTAACAATTAGGTGAGTTATATGTAAAGCAACTAGTGGAGCTTTTTAAAAAATGTTAGTTTTTGAGGAACTGGTGGATTTTGGTTACATATATAAGCTCTTTAATGGTGATTTCTGAGATTTTGGTATAAGAGGTGATGGCAGAACCAGGGGCCGGGGGCACCCGAGCAGTGTACACTGTACCCAGTGTGTAGTCTTTTACTAATGTAGATTTTAACCACATATTCTTAAATAAATATTAAGTCTTTTTTTACTCCATAGTGGTGTGATAGCATCAGAGTTGAAAGTTATCTCGAGTAGAGCCCAATTCGAATTCATTGTTCCATTTTCTTAAGAGCTTGGTTTTTAAGCATATCTCATGTTCTTCGTAAAGCATTGGGTTACTTTCTCCATGGCACAGATTTTCACAGTATTTTCTCAAACTTCCCATTTTCTGTTCCTAGAAAAAGGATATTTTACAATATTTAGGCATTTCCCCTTTCTCTCACCTGCAGAGCTCCGGAAACTGGCCTCAGTCCTTGTCAGCGACTGGATGGCTGTCATCCGCTCTCAGAGCAGTACCCAGCCCGCTGGTAAGCTCCTTACTCCTTTATCCTTTACATTTATTTGTTTCCTATTGGCATGTGGCCTTTAGATGCTCCTAATCTGCTTCACCTCTGACAGTGTTTATCTAAATAAAATCCTTTTCTGCTTTGTTTTTTCGAAACAGAGAAAGATAAGAAGAAACGTAAAGATGAGGGAAAAAGTCGAACTACCCCTCCTGAGCGACCTTTGACTGAAGTGAAGGCTGAGACCCGGGCCGAGGAGGCCCCAGAGAAGAAGAGGGAGAAGCCCAAGTCTCTTCGAACCACAGCACCCAGTCATGCCAAGTTCCGTTCCACTGGTAAGACTGGCGGCTGGCCTCGGGAGTGTTTGTGGGCGTGTGCACTCCCAGAGCCTTATGGGGGAATCATTTAATGTGTGATATGTTAATCGTAAGGAAGACTAGCGGAAGAAGCTTTGGTTACAAGGCTAGAAGAACATTTGTGGGTGAGAACAGGGAGGAAAATTCAGCGGCCTGGGGGTTTGAGTTCAACTGTCCACACCATGCTTCTTTCCCCAGGACTAGAGCTGGAGACACCATCCTTGGTGCCTGTGAAGAAGAACGCCAGCACAGTGGTGGTTTCTGACAAGTACAACCTTAAACCCATCCCCCTCAAACGTCAGAGGTATGGCTCATGTTCTCAGGTTCTAAATGGGGTGGATCTGTGGACACAAGGAAGCAAGAGGTGGGTGAGTCAGATGTTGATGACAGTTGTTCTTTTGATAGCAACGCAACTGCCCCAGGAGATGCTGTCCCCCAAGCAGAGAAGAAATACAAGCCACTCAACACAACACCTAATGCCACCAAAGAGATCAAAGTGAAGATCATCCCACCACAGCGTGAGTCTAAAGTGGGGAGATGTATTTTGAATTAACAAACTCTTATCATGGGAACAAATGTCCCCAGAAATGAGAAGTTTTTTTCCCTTCTCTTATTATTTCCCTCCATTTTCCTTTGATTTCTTGGTATCCCTTACTTTTTGTACCCCTGGAACTCCGTTTCAGGGGTCACTTAGGAGTGATTTTAGAGATAAGATGGGGAGGTGTGCCATTCTGTGACTGGTCAGGGGCACCTGGTGATCTGTCATGTTCATTTCATCAGTTACCTGAGCTCTAATTCGCATCCGAAGCTGTGGCTTGCCTGCCAAGAGAAACCTAGAATAACAACAAGAATGTCCTGTGTGAATCCTCCATGTGCTTCCTGGTCCTCTTGAGCTTATTGTGTCCTAAGTGAGGCACAGTCTTCATTGGCCCATTTTATGCCTGGACTGTGTTCGCAGGTGTAGGCTTATGAAGGAGGTCTGATGATGCTATTTGATGCTCTTTCCTTTTGTAGCTATGGAGGGCCTCGGCTTTCTGGATGCTCTCAATTCAGCCCCTGTTCCAGGCATCAA
Source organism: Plecturocebus donacophilus (assembly GCA_004027715.1). Taxonomy (NCBI): domain Eukaryota; kingdom Metazoa; phylum Chordata; class Mammalia; order Primates; family Pitheciidae; genus Plecturocebus; species Plecturocebus donacophilus. Next base: position 15,095 of record PVKP010029515.1, read on the forward strand.
AATTAAGAAGAAGAAAAAAGTACTGTCACCTACAGCTGCCAAGGTATGGGCTCCAAGAAGTAGGTTTCAGTGACATTATAAAAGGTAAAGTAGAAGAAAGGGCACAGCAGCCAGGAGTTGTCGGGGAGGAGAACAAGAGGCATTTTGCCTTGGATAGACTGGTGCAGGTGAGACCGTGTTGGAGACAGAGTCTTCCTTTATATAGGAACTGTTGGGGGATTGTGCCTGGGACGCTGGACTAAGTGCCTTGCCCTTGGCTTTCCAGTCAGTTTATTAACGTCCTTTTCTTTCATAATAGCCAAGCCCCTTTGAAGGGAAAACGAGCACAGAACCAAGCACAGCCAAACCTTCTTCCCCAGAACCAGCACCACCTTCTGAGGCAATGGACACAGACCGTCCAGGCACCCCAGTTCCCCCTGTTGAAGTCCCGGAGCTCATGGATACAGGTAATTTAGAAACTGGTTCAGTTTGTGGGGGTCTGGTTTCGGAAAGGAGAGATCTGGGTCTGAAACCTCTTCTGTGCACAGCCTCTTTGGAGCCAGGAGCTCTGGATGCCAAGCCAGTGGAGAGTCCTGGAGATCCTAACCAGCTGACCCGGAAAGGCAGGAAAAGGAAAACGGTGACGTGGCCTGAGGAGGGCAAACTGAGGGAATACTTCTATTTTGAATTGGATGAAACTGAACGAGGTAAGAGGTCATTTCCTATGTAATCAGTGTCTTTAGGGGATTTTAAAAGGACCAGGTTGTGCTTACTTTCCCTCTTGCTTTTCTTCCCTTGCCGATAGTAAATGTGAATAAGATCAAGGACTTTGGTGAGGCAGCTAAGCGAGAGATACTGTCAGACCGACATGCATTTGAGACAGCTCGGCGTCTGAGCCATGACAACATGGAGGAGAAGGTGCCCTGGGTGTGCCCCCGGCCCCTGGTTCTGCCATCACCTCTTGTCACCCCTGGAAGCAATAGTCAGGAGCGATATATCCAGGCTGAGCGGGAGAAGGGAATCCTTCAGGAGCTCTTCCTGAACAAGGAGAGGTGAGCAGAGTGGGATTCGTGCTCTGGGATGTTGAGTGCTTGGACACTCTTGAGGGGAACATGACTTGGGGTAATTAAGCACGGAAATAACTTTCAGGCCTGAATTAATAACTCGACTGTCATTCTTTTTTCCATCACCTATGCTGTTCCTGATAGTCCTCATGAGCCTGATCCTGAGCCCTATGAGCCCATACCCCCTAAACTCATCCCCCTAGATGAGGTGAGTGAGTCAATATTATGTGATGATAGAGGTTGTGATGACCATTGATTTTGGTGCATCTTTCATGAGAAAATGTCTTCATTCTTTCAGTTAGGCCTGATCTTTTTTTCTTCTTCTTTCAGGAGTGTTCCATGGATGAGACTTCATATGTTGAGACCCTGGAACCTGGGGGGTCAGGTGGCTCACCTGATGGGGCAGGAGGCTCCAAGTTGCCTCCAGTTCTGGCCAATCTCATGGGAAGCATGGGTGCTGGAAAGGGCCCTCAGGGCCCTGGAGGAGGCATTAACGTGCAGGAGATCCTTACCTCCATCATGGTGCGCACCCCTGCCCTTCGCCACCTCTGTGGAGCCCCGCGCTGTCCTCACTGTCTCCCATTCACCTTACCTCGGTTCTCCACATCTACCCACTTACCCCTAATCTTTGACTCTCCCTTTCGTGATGGTTGTTACCCTTTCTGTCTGTTGACTTTGCCTTCTTATATTTTCACAGGGTAGCCCAAACAGTCATCCTTCAGAGGAACTACTGAAACAACCAGACTATTCAGACAAGATCAAGCAGATGCTGGGTAATCTTCAGGGCCAGCCTCAGAGGCCTGGGGGAGGAAGGCTTCAGTGGAGTTCGGGGAGACAGGGTTTCACAGATGTGAAAGAGTATAGGGCTGTTGCCACTAGACAAGAAATGGGAGGGGAAGACTGGACAGAGCACTGCTCTGCCAGGTTGGTCTGAGAGGGTCAGTTGGGCACACCTAAATGGGAGATGATGTCAGTCTTCTAGAGTGCTCATACTGACTGTGTTACTCTTGTTTTCATTAACAGTGCCACATGGACTCTTAGGCCCTGGCCCAATAGCCAATGGTTTCCCACCAGGGGGTCCTGGGGGCCCCAAGGGCATGCAGCACTTTCCCCCTGGACCTGGGGGACCTATGCCAGGTAGGTGGTAAGTAAGAGATTGGAATGGGCTAATTGGCCTAATTTCGATGTGGTAATAGTATGGGATTGCCTAGAAGGTGGGAGGTGGTGGTTTCCATTGGGAGATGGCAATTGCTGAGTGTAATAGATAGCTGATGCTCTCTCTTTTCTCCCTTACAGGTCCCCATGGAGGCCCTGGTGGGCCAGTGGGTCCACGTCTCCTGGGTCCTCCACCCCCTCCCCGGGGGGGTGATCCCTTCTGGGATGGCCCAGGTGACCCCATGAGGGGTGGTCCAATGCGGGGGGCTCCAGGACCAGGTCCTGGACCATACCATAGAGGCCGAGGTGGCCGAGGGGGAAACGAACCTCCTCCTCCTCCTCCTCCTCCATTCCGAGGCGCCAGAGGAGGTCGCTCTGGAGGAGGTCCCCCAAATGGACGAGGGGGCCCTGGTGGGGGCATGGTTGGAGGTGGTGGGCATCGTCCCCATGAAGGCCCTGGCGGTGGCATGGGCAACAGCAGTGGACATCGTCCCCACGAAGGCCCTGGCGGTGGCATGGGCAGTGGGCATCGCCCCCATGAAGGCCCTGGTGGTAGCATGGGCGGGGGTGGAGGACATCGTCCCCATGAAGGCCCTGGCGGTGGCATCAGTGGTGGCAGTGGCCATCGTCCCCACGAAGGCCCTGGCGGAGGAATGGGTGCCGGTGGTGGACATCGCTCCCATGAAGGCCCTGGACACGGGGGGCCCCATGGCCACCGGCCTCATGATGTCCCTGGTCACCGAGGCCATGACCATCGAGGGCCACCTCCTCATGAGCACCGTGGCCATGATGGCCCTGGCCACGGGGGAGGGGGCCACCGAGGGCACGATGGAGGCCACAGCCATGGAGGAGGTGAGGATGCTCCCTGCCTCCATACACCTTTCGGTGTCCCGTACAAGATTTTGGGGAGTTGTGGGGAGAGTCACCACTGTTGGTAGATAGGCAGAATGTGAAGTCCTCTTATTTTCTTGGTGTCCTAGTATACATAGCAGTTCCTACTCTCTGCCATTCCCCCAAATCCACAAGACCGTGTGTCTCTGAAAGACAGTTCTCAGGATGCCATGGATTGGGGTGGTGAGGGTGTTGGCATTGCCTGCAGCCATTTCCTGTCTTAACTTTTCTGCTTTTGTTCCTACAGACATGTCAAACCGCCCTGTCTGCCGACATTTCATGATGAAGGGCAACTGCCGCTATGAGAACAACTGTGCCTTCTACCACCCGGGTGTCAATGGGCCCCCCCTGCCCTAGGGACCATTTGCCTGCCCTGTTCACACAACCCCTGTGGACTGCAGCCTCGCTCCTTCCACCCTGTTATGGCTTCTGTGAGGCCCATTTTCCCCTTTCCCCAGCTGATGAGGAGCCGGCCCCCTCAGTTCCCACTTGCTTGGGTTCCTGGGGGTTTTCTGATCACTGGTGCGCATTGATGTACATATTTTCCTCCGGTCTGGGGAGGAGAGAGACTGGTAACGTTCTGTACCCTGGACTGCTGAAGAGGAGACCCAGTTGGCTTCACTTTTTGAGAAGATTCGCCCTGTACCCTAAACCCCTTTCCAGTATTACCCATAATGCCTGAGAACCTAAAGCTGGTTATCCTGGAGAAAACCCCTACCCTTCTATTGCGGGTTCCCACATGCACACAGAACTCTGACACAGGATCAGCTGCACTTCATCCCTGCTAAGCTCATTATTCATGGGGTGGGGAGATGGTGAAGGGGTATTATATATCCCACTGCACTGAGGGGGCTCAATCAGCTGGATTTGAGTTCTGGAACACACATCATCCCCATTCCTCCCCCAGCATAGGCTCCATTCTGAGTCCTTTCTCAAGTGGGACCTTGAACTTTGTGTGAACAGCCATTCTGCGTCCTGGGTCTGCTAGGTTCGATGATAGTGAACTCATATTTGCATCCAGTGAAAGTTTAGCTGGCAGAGGTGAGGCCGGTGGTGCTGGTCTACCCTTGCCAACTACAGCCAGTCTGTAGACTTGATAAAATACTTCAGTGAGACCAGCTTCTCATCAACTTGTGCCCGTCATGCTGGGCCTGAAAGTCACACTACATGCACTGCCTTTGGGAGTTAGCACACTCCCTGCCCCTACCTGGAACCTTGTCAGTGTGAAGGAGGCTTCCTGCTACTTCACCCTGTCAACCGCTTCTGAATCCCTACCAGGTGCCTTCCTGGGTGGATTCAACAAGATGATTTTGCCCTTTCTCAGCCCTCTCCTTCACCTTGGCATCAGTTGTTTTCTGTGAAAACAGTGGATTGGTTGGGTCTTGTGCAGGGTCTTGGGTTAGAGCTACAATGGATTTGAGGATGAGTATTTTCTTTTTCTTTTGGTTTTGTATATTTTGTACATTAATAATAAACAGTGAAAGAGAAGCAGATTATTTAACCCCTGGTGTGTTTGGACTTTTTTTTTTTTTCCTGAGATGGAGTCTTGCTCTGTTGCCCAGGCTGAGTGTGGTGGCACAGTCTCTGGTCACTACAACCTCTGCCTCCCAAGTAGCTGGGATTACAAGCGCCTGCCACCACGCCTGGCTAATTTTCTGTATTTTTAGTAGAGACAGGGTTTCTCCATGTTGGTCAGGCTGGTCTCAAACTCCCAACCTCAGATGATCCACCTGCCTCGGCCTCCCAAAGCGCTGGGATTACAGGCGTGAGCCACTGCGCCTGGCCTGAACTGTTTGTTTTTAAAGCTATTATCAGCCAGGCACAGTGGCTCATGCCTGTAATCCCAGCGCTTTGGGAGGCCGAGGCAGGTGGATCATCTGAGGTTGGGAGTTTGAGACCAGCCTGACCAACATGGAGAAACCCTGTCTCTACTAAAAATACAGAAAATTAGCCAGGCGTGGTGGCAGGCGCTTGTAATCCCAGCTGCTTGGGAGGCTGAGGCAGGAGAATCACTTGAACCCAGGAGGTGGAGGATGCAGTGAGCCAGGTTGTGCCACTGCACTCCAGCCTGAGCAACAAGAGGGAAACTCTGTCTCAAAAAAAAAAAAAAAAAAAAAAAAAAAAAAAAAAAAAAAAAAAAAAAAAAAAAAAAAAAAAAAAAAACACGCCATTATCACCTGTGTAAGGTACATTAGTACAAATCTGTGGAGTCTGATTTTTACTCTGTTGCAGCTAATGCTTAATCTAAGAGTTCTATTAAGTACTGGTGAGAAAATATTTTTATTTTTTAAATTTACTTCCGCCAAAGTCTTGCAAGAAAAAATACTTTTAAAAGTACATAAAACACTCTAGGATACAGAGTAGATCTCGGCCACAGGGCTGTTTCCTGGTTTTCTTCTGAGTCTTCCCGAACATACCTTATGTGTCTTCCTAGAACAGTCCTATCCTGGCTATTGTCCCTTCTAGGATGTGTTCTTAGGTCATCCTGTCTACATTCTACAGATAAAGGAGGAAAACTTAAGGATGCTGGAGTCTCAGATAAAGGCCATTGTCCCAGCTCTACCTCTCTACAGTCTGGGTGGACCTTGGGCAGGTTAGTGTTGAGTCTCAGTGGCTCATGCCTGCAATTCCAGCATTTTTGGGAGGCCAAGGTGGGAAGACTGCTTGATTCCAGGAGGTTTGAGACCAGCCTGGGCAATATAAGAAGACCTGGTCGCTACACAAAATACAAAAAAAAAAAAAACAACAAAATTAGCCAGGCATGGTGGCACATGCCTTTAATTCTAGCTACCTGGGAGGCTGAGGCAAGAGGATCACTTGAGCCCGAGAATTCAAGGCCACAGCTGTGATTGTGCTGCTGTAATCCAGTTTAGCAACAGAGCAAGACCCTGTCTCCAAAAAAGAGGCCAGGCACAGTGGTTCATGCATGTAATCCCAGCACTTTGGGAGGCCAAGGTTGGTGGATCACCTGAGGTGAGCAGTTTGAGATTAGCCTGACCGACATGGTAAAACGCTGTCTCTACTAAAACTACAAAAATTAGCCAGATGTGGTGGCAGGTGCCTGTAATCCCAGCTACTTGGGAGGCTGAGGCAGGAGAATCACTTGAACCAGGGAGGTTCTACTAAAAATACAAAAAATTAGCTGGGCATGGTGGTGGGTGCCTGTAATATGTACTACTGGGGAGGCTGAGGCGGGAGAATTGCTTGAACCCAGAAGGTAGAGGTTGCAGTGAGCCGAGATCACGCTACTGTTCTCCAGCCTGGGTGACAGAGTGAGACTGCATCCCAAATGAATGAATGAATGAATGAATAAATGCAAGCCAGGCATGGTGGCTTGTGCCCATAACATAATCCCAGCTACCCGGGAGGCTGAGGCAGGAGAATCACTTGAACCCCGGAAGTGGAGGTTGCAGCGAGCCAAGATCACGCCACTGCACTTCAGCTTGGGTGACAGAGCGAGACTACATCTAAAAAAATAAAAAGACAAATTGGGGGTGGGATCCAGCAAAATTCTGATTGAGTAAGTCAAGATGGATGTCAGGATGGGTCCCGAGATACTTGCATTTCTAACAAATTCCCCGTTGCTTATGCTGCTACACTGTCTAGAACGTGTCTCCGCTGTTATTTCCAGCATTGGCCACATGAGGGCAACAATGTTTTATTGATATGTCTTAAAGGCCTCACTGCATTTAGGCCCAAAGTGGGTAGTTTTACCTTCCCCTTGACTGGGCTTGGTGTGTGTGTGTGTGGGCAGGGGTGTTCTCCAGCGTTGCTCTGTGCACTGGAGAAGACCTGAGAAGACATAATCTAAGGACCAAGTTAAGACGTGAAATACCAAGAAGTACACAGCTCAAGAGAAAAAAATCAAACATATCACAACCTAATGGTCACAACTTTGTGTCTTTTTTTTTTTTTTTTTTTTTTTTTTTGAGATGGAGTCTTGCTCTGTCATCCAGGCTGGAATGTAGTGGTGCGATCTCAGCTCACTGCAACCTCCGCCTCCCTGGTTCAAACAATTCTCCTTCAGCAACCCCTAGTAGCTTGGATTACAGGTGCACGCCACCATATCCCACTATTTTTTGTATTTTTATTGAGAGACGGGGTTTCACCATGTTGGCCAGGCTGGTCTCAAATACCTGACCTCAGATGATCCTCCCACTTCAGCATCCCAAAGTGCTGGGATTACAGGCGTGAGCCATTGCACCTGGCCTTGTGTTTTTCTTTCTTGTTCCATCTACTGCCTGTTTCTCACTGTTTCTTCTATCTCCTGTAACAAGCCACAAGAACCTTTATAGAGAGCTTAATTTTTTTCCTGTATTTTAAGAATGAGCTGAATCATTTTCTTATTTATGTTTTTGAGACAGAGTCTCACTCTGTCACCCAGGCTGGAGTGCAATGGCGCGATCTCAGCTTACTGCAACCTCCGCCCCCCAGGTTCAAGCAATTCTGCCTCAGCAACCCGAGTAGCTGGGATTACAGGCGCCTGCCACCATGCCCAGCTAATTTTTGTATTTTCAGTAGATGGGTTTTACCATCTTGGCCAGGCTGGTCTTGAACTTCTGACCTTGTGATGCACCCACCTCAACCTCAAAGTGCTGGGACTATAGGCATGAGCCACCGTGCCCAGCTTTTTGAGACAGAATTTCACTCTTTCACCCAGGCTGAAGTGGCATGATCTTGGCTCACTGCAACCTCTGCCCCCGAGGTTCAAGTGATTCTCCTGCCTCAACCTCCCAAGTAGCTGGGATTACAGGCTCTTGCCACCACACCTGGCTAATTTTTGTATTTTTAGTAGAGATAGGGTTTCATTATGTTGGCCAGGCTGGTCTTGAACTCCTGACCTCAGGTGATCCACCTGCCTCGGACTCCCAAAGTGCTAGGATCTCAGGTGTGAGCCACACGTTACCTGGCCTACTTGTTCCTTTTTACTGATGCAAAAGCTTTAGATTATATAAAGAGAAGATTTTTTTTTCTTTCCAGGAGAGAGGTTGAACATTTCATCCATTTCACTACAATAATGTTTCTTCACTAAGCCCTGCAGGCACTTTTCTCTCTGCTGTTTCAGTCTATTTTGCCTTTCTGCTTCCATTTTTTTTCCCCTCTAAAATACCCTCATGACGGCTGGGCACAGTGGCTCATGCCTGTAATCTCAGCACTTTGGGAGGTCAAGGTGGGTGGATCACGTGAGGTCGGGAGTTTGAGATCCGCTTGACTAACATGGAGAAACCCTATCTCTACTAAAAATACAAAAATAAGCTGGGCGTGGTGGTGGGCATCTGTAGTCCCATCTACTTGGGAGGCTGGGGCAGAAGAATCGCTTGAACCCGGGAGGCAGAGGTTGCAGTGAGCTGAGATCGCGCCACTGCACTCTAGCCTGGAGACAGCGCAAGACTCCGTCTGAAAAAAAAAAAAAAAAAAAAAAATACCCTTGGCTATTCCATGTTCTCTTCCTGTCAATCCTTCCCCAGGTGCAACGGGTTCTATCTTCCATTTAGAATAATTATCCCATTTCTTTCATTCCCACTCCTGGGCAGTGAACCTAATGTTGAAAAATTACAAAATCCTACTATCTTGGCCCAGTACAAATTAATATTAACATTGATTCTACACTTACTGCTGCCTGTCGAACTTCTAACCCTTCTTTCTTTTTTTTTTTTTTTTTGAGATGGAGTTTCACTCTTGTTGCCCAGGCTGGAGTGCAATGGCGTGATTTCAGCTCACCGCAACCTCCACCTCCTGGGTTCAAGCGATTCTTAGGCCTCAGCCTCCCGAGTGACTGGGATTACAGGCACATGCCACCAGGCCTGACAAATATTTGTGTTTTTAGTAGAGATGGGGTTTCGCCATGTTGGTCTGGCTAGTCTCAAACTCCTGACCTCAGGTGATCCGTCTGCCTCAGCCTCCTAAGGTGCTGGGATTGCAGGCTTGAGCCACCTTGCCCAGCCTATTCTTGATTCTCTGGCACCAAAGCTTGGGAGAAAGTGAGTTCCATCCTCTATGAGCAACATTTCCCCTTCTCTTCATATGGAAATATCTGAGTTTACATTATCTCCCTTCCATTCTTAGATGAAGAGAATCTTCAAAGTAATATTGAACTTTTCTCCTGGCATCTCCTTTACCTGTCTCCCCACATCCACTATTTGCCACACAGCAGCCAGAGCAATTTTGTAAAAACGAAAACTGCATCAGTTTGCACTCCTGGCTAAACAGCCTCTCCTAGTCACATCCCAACCTCCTGTCAAGGCATATAAGGCCCCGTGTGTACTCACCCCTGCTCAAGTTCTGAGCTGCAGCCACATTCCTTGACCATATGCATACCTCTTTTCAGCCTCAGGGGCTTTGCACATTCTCACATTCTGGTCCCTTCCCTGAAGGCTCTCCTTTCCTACTTTCAGGCTTTGGCTTTAATGTGACCTCAGCCCTTCTCCAAGCAACCTAAAGGTGATCCTCCCACCCCCAGCACCAAGCTCTTTTGACTGGCTCCAAAGGCACCAGAGTCCCTATCTCTGCACTTGTAAGAAACTCCCAGATGATGCTGGTCTGAGACACTTTTGATAACCAGTTCAAGGGTCTCAGTGGTTGTATTTGGCTCTGGCCACACAAGGTTAACTTCTTACACTCCCAGTTTCCCTTTAAGTTCCATATGGCCACAAGGCTCTTCCCTAACATGCCTCATGTGTGTTCCTAGAACAGTCCAATCTTGGCTATTGTGCCCTCTAGGATGTGTTCTTCAGTCGTCCTGTCCACATTCTACAGATAAGGAGGAAAACCTGAAGATGCTGGAGTCCAATAAAGGCCACTGTCTCAGCTCTGCCTCTCTACAGGCTGGGTGACTTTAGGCAGATTAGTGTTCTTTGAGTCTGTTTCCTCATTACAAAGGTGTAAAGAATGACTACCTTTTAAAATCATTTCAGGCAGGTGTAGTGGTGCACACCTACAAATAATCCCAGCACTCGGGAGCTGAGGTGGGAGGGTAATTTAAGCCCAGGAGTCTGAGACCAGCCTGGGCAACAGAGCAAGACCTTGTTGCTATAAAAAAATTAAAAAATTAGCTGGGTGTGTTGGTGCATGCTTATAGTCCCAGCTACTTGAGAAGCTGAGGTAAGATCACTTGAGCCCAGATGGTTGAGGCTGCAGTGAGCCATGACTGTGCGACTGCACTCCAGCCTGGGAAACAAGAGGGAGACCACATCTCAAAACAACAAAACACACATTTTTCCAATGTTTACTATGTGCACCACATTTGTGCATCTCTTGTAGGTAATAAATTATGAATAAAAATATTTAATTTCGTTAATGAAATTTCCATCCACTATCATGTAAATGTTTACCTTTTGTGTTCTATTTCTATGCTGCTTTTTGGAGGGACATACTTTTGCCCAAATGTAGATGAATTATTAATTCCATTAACAGTATGTATGATTGGTTATAGAGGCCATGGAAATTAAAACAACAAAACAATATATACACTGGAGGAGATAAAATTTGTGGCCAGGAGTTTGAGACCAGCCTGGGCAATATAGCAAGACCCCATCTTTACAGGGGAAAAAAAAGAGAGAGATGAAATTTATGCTGTGGCAGGGGGTGGGAGTTATTTTGAAGCATATGAAGTACTTTTATTTCACTATGTTTGAAGTAGTGAAATTAGTGATCAAATACTTGAAATGCAACCATTGGTATTCACTTTATAAATAACATTCCTATATATTTTATGTATCATTCATCTACACTAGCGAGTTAAAAACTTAAAAATGTAAAAGTAGGCCGGGAAGGTGGCAAGAAGCAGCCCCTGAAACAGCGCAAGAAGCAGGCCGAGGAGGTGGACAAGGAAGACAAGGATTTCTAGCAGAAAAAGAAGAGCAGAAGAAACTCGAGGAGCTAAAAGCAAAGGCCACGGGGGAGGGGCCCCTGGCCACAGGTAGAATTAAGAAATCTGGCAAAAAGGAAGCCGTTTCTTGTCCCTGAGGCGACTGTGACCCTTTATTTCATCCGTCTTTAAACATCCGTATTCCCTGCCATAGCATCTTTTGCCACTTACAGCTGGAACTGTGTTGTCTTGGAGCTGTTGTACATTTAACAATAAACTTTTGTTAAAAAAAAAAAAAAAAAGTATAGCCTGGGGTCAGGCGCGGTGGCTCACACCTGTAATCCCAGCACTTTAGGAGGCCAAGGCAGGCAGATCATGAGGTCAGGAGATCGAGACCATCCTGGCCAACATGGTGAAACCCCGTCTCTACTAAAAACACAAAAAAATTTGCCGGGTGTGGTGGCGCATGCCTGTAGTCCCAGTTACTCAGGAGGCTGAGGCAGAATTGCTTGAACCTGGGAGGCAGAAGTTGCAGTGAGCAGAGATTGCGCCATTGAACTTCGGTCTGGGAGATGGAGTGAGACTTCACCATCTCAAAAAAAAAAGTATAGCCTCGGTGGAGTGGTTCATGCCTGTAATCCCAGCACTTTGGGAGGCCAAGGCAGACGGATCACCTGAGGTCAGGAGTTTGAGACCAGCCTGGCCAACATAGTGAAACCTCGTCTCTACTAAAATTATAAAAATTAACCAGGTGTGGTGGTGGTGCCTGTAATCCTCATGTGATCCACCCACCTTGGCCTCCCAAAGTGCTGTAATCTCAGTGAGGATGATGTAAGTTTTGGAAAGTGTCTACCTACTCAGGAGGCTGAGGAAGGAGGACTGCTTGAACCCAGGAGGTGGAGGCTGCAGTGAGCCAGGATTGCGCCACTGCACTCTGGCCTGAGAAACAGAGTAAGACTCCATCTCCAAAAAAAGAAAGAAAAAGCGTAATATAAAATACATATAACAAAAGCAAAAGATTTTTAAGGCACGCATAAGTACAATCAAGTCCCCTGGTAACCTGGTGAAGGAGGTACTATCACCTTCATTTTAGATGTGAAAAAGAGGTATCAAGAAGCTAAATGGCTTGTCCAAGGTCACTGCCAAGACCCTGAGTTTTCCCCCTCAAATTGTGTATGAGGCATGTTTCCTTATTTCTAATTTAGAGTGTTCCCTAGCTGCCCGTGCAGCTGTTTCCACACCAAACCTTCACTCCCTTTATGAAGCTTGCACTTGAGGTCCAGTATTATTTATTCACTTGGCTGGAAAATAATTTCCCCAAATTAAATGTCCAGTTAAGTCTTAGGCAGACAGCTCTCCATATTCCTTTGGAACTGGACACATCTCCTATCACTCTCTTCTCCCCAACCTCCACATCTGTTCTTTCCATCTGCCCTTTTCTTTCCATCCCTATCTATCTCCCCTACCTAGTTCAGGATTGAGTTATTCCATTCCCATGACAAAAGTTAAGGGCTTCGCCCTGCAAGTTTCTATAACACACCTTGCATATCACCACATAATACCACTACTCACCATTTCTATTTTACTTTCCAAACCCATTTCCCCAGCCTAACTCTAGGAAAAATGGCCACACCAGCTATCATCCATTAACTCCCAGAGACCTTGTTCTTCCTCCCAAGCCTTAGACTACTCTTTTCCTAGTTCTGAAAAACGGCTCCCTGGTCCCTGATTATTCAAATCATTTTTCCTTTTCCTTTTTTTTTTTTTTTTTTTTTTTTTTTAGTTGGAGTCTCATATTGTCACCCTGGCTGGAGGACAATGGTGTGCTCTCAGCTCATTACAACCTCTGACTCCCAGGTTCAAGTGATTCTCCTGCCTCAGCCTCCTGAGTAGTTGGGATTACAGGCGCCTGCCACCATGTTTGGCTAATTTTAGTAGAGACAGGGTTTCACTATGTTGGCCAGGCTGGTCTCAAACTCCTGACTTCCTGATCCACCCACCTCAGCCTCCCAAAGTGCTGGGATTACAGGCGTGAGCCACTGTGCCCGGCTTCAAATTATCTTTCAAGGTCCACCCTCAAGTGACTCTGCCAAATAAACAAGCCCTGGACAATCTTTCTTTTTTTTTGAGTATGTGGCAACTTAGAAGCTAGAGTACTATATATTAGGCAATTGATCAAATTACATGATCTGTTTATGCTTAAGTCTTCTCTAACCAGACCATTAATGAAGGCAGATCTTGTCTTTTCCCTTCTTGTGTATACCCCACAGTACTGTACATGTTGGCTGGATGGTTTAATAACTTTTGAGAGGATCAATACTCTGGTCCCTGACCACAGAGCAAAGCACCTCCTCATTCATGAGATTAGCTTGGATGAGAGCCAAATTCTGGCTAGGCGTGGTGGCTCACGCCTATAATCCCAGCACTTTGAGAGGCTGAGGCAGGAAGATTGCTTGAGATTGCCAGGACCAGGCTGAGCAACATAGCAAGACACTTTATTAAAAAAAAAAAAAAAATTAGCTGGGTGTGGTGGCACACACCTATAGTCCCAGCCACTCAGGAAGCTGAGGCAGGAAGATTGCTTGAGGCTAGGAGTTTGAAACCAGCCTGGGCAATATAGCAGGACCTTGCCTCTACTAAAAATAAAAAATTAGCTGAGTATGGTGGTATGTACCTGTAGTCCCAGCCACTCAGGAGGCTGAGGTGAAAGGATTGCTTGAGCTCCGGAGGTTGAGGCTGCAGTGTACTCCTGGGCAACAGAGCAAGACCCTGTCTCAGAAAACAAAACAACACACACACACACACACACACACACACACACACACACACACACACACAACTTCGGCACACTGGCTTACAGGTGTAATCCCAGCACTTTGGGAGGCCAAGGTGGGTGAATTGTTTGAGGTCAAGAGTTTGAGACTAGCCTGA
>PVKP010029516.1:0-28901 GCA_004027715.1 Plecturocebus donacophilus
ACCTCCTCTGGGTGTTGTGAGGGTTTAACAAGTTAGAGCAGAGCAGAGCTCACGGTGGAGGCCACGAGGGCTGTGCTGCTGATGTTTTAGAATGATTGGGTTTATCATGTGCATCATTTTCTGAATTTCAGGAGGATTCTCAGGCTCCGTCCCAGATCTCGTGAATCAACATCCCTGGGGGTGGAAGGCGGGAATCTGTCTTTTATAAAACAGGTGCTTCAGGTCCCAGAACCCTGAACTGGGAGGTCACTGAGGTCTCTCTTGTGTTCTCTGGGAGCAGGATTCTCACTGACCTTGTTCCCTTGTCCTGCCACTGGCAGGATTATAAGCTGTGATCAGGTGCAGCTCTAAACTCAAGCACTGATGCTAGCCTGCCACGTGGCTCCGCTCCATAACCTGATGGCAGCCTCTGAGCCCATCCCTTGTCTGCATGCAGGCCAATGAGGCAGCACAGTTAGAGTGAGGGAGACTGACTTCCACATGCCTACCTAAGCCAGGATGTATACTCGGTTTGACAGGGACAGAAGATGGCTGTACATGCATAAATATCATAAGTGGAAACTGCCACCTTTTTTTTTTTTTTTGAGGTGGAGTCTTGTTCTGTTGCCCAGGCTGGAGTGCAATGGCATGATCTTGGCTCACTGCAGCCTCTACTTCCCGGGTTCAAGTGATTCTCCCTCCTCTCCCGAGTAGCTGGGATTACAGGCACCTGCCATCATGCCTGGCTAATTGTTGTATTTTTATAGAATCAGGGTTTCACCATGTTGACCAGGCTGGTCTTGAACTCCTGATCTCAGGTGTTCCCTCCACCTTGGCCTCCCAAAGTGCTGGGATTATAGGCATAAGCCACCATGCCTGGCCAAAACTGTTAACTTTGAGAATATTTTTCTTGACTCTTGAAGAGGGAAGGACTATGGAGAGCATTACTTCAGGGTTCTGTGAGTCACCACACATTTCTACTTTCTTTATTAAGTAGTTTTTTGGACAAAGGAGAATGCAACTTTGAACACTGTGTCACTGCAAGCTACACAATTGTAAGACTCTCCTCTTTACACCTTTGACGTGCAAGACACCTCCCTTATAGATATGGGGAGGTGTGAGGCGTGGAGTCCCAGAAGTCACTGACCCAGCAGACAGGCTCAGGCTGTGCACATGGGTGTGGGCTTGGGGGTGTGAGGGTATGGTCCCGGTGTGTGGGTGCACAAGTGTGGCTTCTGGCTGCATTTTCTGGCTCCTCTCCTCCGGGACCCCCTTGCTGCCCACCTCGATCCTATCCTTCCAAGGGGAAAGCTACTTTTCTAGCACCCAGGTGTAATTGCACCCTGCAGTGGGCCCAGCTCTGCCTAGGCTGGAGGCCAGGCAGCATTCTCCCTGATCCTGGTGCTGTGGGATTTGGGGAAGGCCGCCTGACCTCTTTGAGCCTTGGGTTCCTCAATGTCAAACGGGGCTAGTGAATTCCATCCTCATGGCACCTAAGTGAGGCTATTGAAAGACATTTGGGATATAACCTCTACAAGGGATGAGGAGGTTAGGGCACACAGACTCACCTGCAGGTGAGTCCCTGGCTCAAGGACACCCAGGAAAGAAACAGCAGAACCACTTCTGGGGCCCCAGAGCCTGTGCAGATCCACTCTACTGTATTTTATAAAGCACCAGCTGGAATCCTCACAGAAAAGTGGGGATCCAGGATGCCTCTGCTTTCAAGGAGACTGGACACATCATCGTATCTGGCTTCTTTCCACTGACTGCGCAGTACTTTATAAACGTCCCTCTCAAACTCATAAGGCTTGGGCGCATCCTCTGTGATAGTGTGCCTTGGCCCCAGAACGTATTTCTGGAACTTGAAAGCCAACTTGTAATGTTCCATCTTGGTATCTAAACCCGGGCAACCCCAGGGTGGCGGCTTTTTTCTTGAGGAGAGGCACCACGGGAGACTCACCCACAGAGAGAGGCAGGTAGAGAAATGAGTGGGCCAGCCATGGTGCCAGGGGGGATTCCGGGCTGTGCAGGGAGAGAGAGCTTCCCCCAGGTGCATGCGGTGTGCCATGCCGAGGGGCTGGGTCTGCCAGCTGAGGCAGAGGGGCTGGGGTGCTCTGAGCGGGAGGGGGCAGGCTGGGCAGCGGGACCAGACCTGTGCCGGGAGCCTGTCTGAGGTAGATCGCATCGCACTGTGTGCAGCGTGTCACTCCAGCTTGCCCAGGACCTCTGCCTTGTGTGGCTTGTGGCTAACAGGTGCTTCCCCACAGGTGCCATGGGGCCTCTGCAGTCAGGTGTCAGGACAGAGTGATGGCGGCTCAGTGTCAGGTCTCACCGTGTGATGGCATGGCGACGAATTTAACACACTGGCACAGACAGGTCAGAGTCAATGAAGTGATTCTAAAAGTATTTTTGGTCTACTTGTTTATTCTTTCAGCAATGTTTGTTGAGCGCCCCCAAGGTGCCAAACCCTGCTCTAGGCATTAAGGGATATCATGGTAAACGAAACCGATGAAAATCTCACCCTTGTGGAGCTGACAGTCTAGTGGAGGAAATAGGAAAAAGATAAATCAATACAATATGAATTATATCAGTGATACTGAAACTGAGCCTGGGAGGCCGGAACTTAAGTCTCTCTGCTACTCCCCTTCTGTGCTCGGATGGCCTCTTGCAACCTCCCCAGGCTGTGCCTGCTGGTGGCCCTGTTGCCCTCCATATCACAGATCATCAGGAGATGCCCTGCAGGTGAGAGCTGAATGAAGGCAGAATGCGCAGGAAAGTTTGCTGTGGGGGACTCTCCTTCTCCGGCACAGCCAGCAGCAGCAGCGGGTGTGGCTGTCTCACAGTTCCTGCCCTCTCTGGGGCAGCGCGCAGAGGGTCCTGCTGGCTGCCTGGGAACTTCTGCCACCCTCCACCTCATGGACTATCCTCTGCCTGCCCTCTGCTCTGCAGGCAGCAGGGTGTCTCTAGTCTTGATGCAAACTGCCCTTCACTCTTCAGTAGCTCTGAATCGCCAGACCCTCTACCGACACTGAGGCCGTGCATTCCCGGAAACCCTGGAGGCCAGAAAGGCCCACTGGGTTGAGATTGGTCACCTGGAGGGTGAAGACAGAGAGGAAGGGAGGGAAGCAGTGCCCAGCTTCACTGCCAGCTGGCGTCTCACCCACTGGTAATAATGACCTGAACGCCATGATGCCTCGCATCTGGGGAGGGCACTGCATCCCACAGCCATGCAGCAGTCCTTCTTCCTGAGCAGGTGCTTCGAACCCTAGATCTGGAGGGACACAGGCGCCGAGTGCTCCCTCAGGCACTGGAAGGTTGGATGTGTGAGCATCAGGAAGCACTCTTGAATTATTTCTCAGTGTTTTGAAGCATGCTCATTCTACGTGTTGTCAATCTCATTTCAAAATTTAAAACAATCCCCATGCTGTCTGAAAATCACAGACCTTTCCTGAGTCTATGAATAAAACAGTAAAAGACTTAGGTTTTATAAGCAATTTAAGTTTGGATTTTCAAAACTTTTTTTAACCAATACCTTCTTTGTAATTATCCATCATGGCTAAGAGAGAAGAGCAGCAGAAAGGATCAACATGCCCATTCCACAGACTAGGAAAATCAATACACAACAGAGGAAGTGTTTTCTTTGCAGGCGCTTTCTAGTTAAGGGGTTGGCAATCCTTCTCCTTAAAGGCCAGATGGTAAATATTTCATTATTTGAAGCCCATGGGGTTTCTGTCGCAGGTACTCAACTCTGCCGCCGTAGCTGAAGAGCAGCCATGGATAATACATCACTAAATGAGCATGGCTGGCTTCACTTAAACAATATTAACATTAACAGGCAACCAGCTTACTGTCCCTACCCTAACCAATGGGGAAATAGGAGCTAATCCTCAGACTTTGTGAGTATCTAGACCTAAATACTCTCCTATAGTTTGTTTTTCCTCCTTTGAAAACAAATTCCATTTGGGTGAAGAGCAGCCAACATACCATAAGTAGCCCTTCCAGGAAGTACAGAATACCTAAAAATGCTGGATAAAAATGTAAAAAGCATCTTGTTTTTCCATGCTTTAGTAAGCAGACAGATAAAGTGAGGTGAAGTGGTAAGAAAACACCACTCCAGGGCTGTAGCTGTAAATTGAAGCTGGTGGTGCCCTGGGGGCTTCTGTAATCTCAGTGCACCTCAGGCTTCCAGATTTACAAGTCCATTGCTTTAGGATGGGATACCCAGGGCCAACACAAAGTAGGCAATTGGATTGAGAATTGTGTGTGAAGCTGGGACCTGGTGACATTGTCAGTGAAAAGTAGGACCTGGATAAACGATGAGGATGATAAGGGAACTTTGCTATCTTGACCTTAGATCCGATGGAGGGGCCAAGAAACCTAAATAGAGTCTGGGGATACATTTCCCATATCTGTATGTTCTGGAATTCCCCAGCCGAGAATTTAGTTTAAGGCCACTAATGGCCTGAAAATACCATCAAGCCCTAGAAACCCATCTAAAATCTTCTCTGGAAGAAGCACATTAAGGCTGAATTTCCCAAGAAAATATCAAAAGGAACACGAGCTCGCAATCTAAACTCACATTGCTCACAAGTAAATAAGCTATAGTGGACAGGTCAGCAGAAATAATGAATGATGGTATCATATCTACAAAGACTGCAGATATTACCAAATGGAGAAAATGAAGCATATTTAGTAAATTCAAAGAAGCAAAAGAAGGTGTCAGAAGAATGACCAAGGAATAATAGGCTTTGAGAAATGACCAAGAACATAAAAAGTAAAGAAGACTTTTACACGTGAAAAATGCAATAATAAAAAATGAACTCGAAAGAGAGATTAAATAGATTAGATACAACTAGAAAGAAACTTAGTAAACAAGAAGTTCTATCAGAAGAAATTATGCCTAATACATGGAGAGAAAGAAATGGGAAATATTCAAGAGGAGTTAGGAAATGTACAGGAAAGAATGAACCACTTTAACATATGCCGAATTGATATGCCAGAAATAGGAAATGCAGGCTGGGCGCAGTGGCTTATGCCTGTAATTCTAGCACTTTGGGAGGCCGAGGTGGGTGGATCACTTGAGGTGAGGAGTTTGAGACCAGCCTGTCCAAAATGGTGAAACCCCATCTCTACTAAAAATACAAAAATTAGCTGGGCGTGGTGGTGCACACCTGTAATCCCAGCTACTCAGGAGGCTGAGGCAGGAGAATCCCTTGAACCTGGAAGGCGGAGGCTGCAGTGAGCTGGGAATGTGCCACTGCACTCCAGCCTGGATGACAGAGAGAGACTCCATCTCAAAAAATTAAAACAAAACAAAACAAAAAAAAAAATAGGAAATGCAGAGAAATGAGAGGAGGAACCACTAAAATAAATATTGGTTGAGAATGTTTCAGAATTGATGATGGACACAATTTCCGAGTCAGAAGCCCAGTCAAATCCAAAGAAAATGAATTTAAAAAGCCCACATCCAATCCCATTGTATTGAACGGAAGAGCAGCTTGCCCGAGAGCGGTGATAGATTTCCCTCACCAGGACAGCAGCTGGACTGAGAGGACCTCTTCAGCAACAGCTCAAACCAGATGTCCATGCCGTGGAATCTTCAAATTGTTGAAGGAAAAGTGATTTAGCTTAGGATTTCCACTTAGAGAAATCTTCTTTTGAGAAAGCAAAATGAAGACACTTCGGAGTATAAACTGAGAACATTTATTACCAACAATCTCTCCCCACAAAATACTGAAGAACATTCTCCGGGAATAAAGAACATAATCTTGGAAGAATGAGACAGGTTGCAAGAAGACATGAACAGAGAATTTGCTTAATGTGTATGTAATCTACACTCCTGTCAAATGTTGAAAACAGTAACAGTAGAGGCTGATCTGTGGGGGGATAGAACTTAAACACCCCAGAGCGGTTGTGTGAGGTGAGTGTCTAGAGCCAAGCCCTTACGGCTTTTTTTTGCTCAGTTACAAGGGCAACTGAGGTTCCGTTAGGTTAAATATGCATGCTGAAATGTCTATGGTGGGCACTAGAAGAATAAAAACAGACTATATATTTCCAAATGAATAGAGGAGAAGACATAGATTGAAAGGAAAAAAAGGGCCAGATGCAGTGGCTCAGGCCTGTAGCCCCAGCACTTTGGGAGGCCGAGGCGGGTGGATCACCTGAGGTCAGGAGTTTGAGACCAGCCTGACCAAAATGGTGAAACCCTGTCTCTACTAAAAATACAAAAATTAGCAGGGCATGGAGGTGGGCACCTGTAATCCCAGCTACTCAGGAGGCTGAGGCAGAATTGCTTGAACCTGGGAGGTGGAGGTTGCAGTGACTGAGATCGCATCAGTGCATTCCAGCTTGGGTGACAGAGTGAAATTCTGTTTCACAAAAAAAAAAAAAAGGAAAAAGAATGGGTGTTGTAAAAGACACAAAGAATGCAGACATAGAGTGAAGAGTACCCTCCCTGCCCCCTCCCTGTCCCCATTCACCTTCCCAGCGTGATAGTCCCAGTCCCAGGGAGCAAGTATCCTTCCCACCTGGGACAGTAGATATGTGCGCCTCGATAATGCATTTAATTTGAGCTATAAGAATTGTTCCACCAGTTTTTCTTTTAACTTAGCAGTATGTCTTAGAAATCTTTCATTGGGTTGAATTTATGTAACCATTCTTCTACTGACAGACACTTCTGTTTTTATGCTTTTTGTTCCACCATTACACAAACAAGGCTGTGGTGAGTGACTTCGTACATGTGTATCAGTGTCCATATGTGACTGTTTCTGTAGGATGGATTCCTGGAGCTAGAGTTGTTACATACGACTGTCACAATTTAAACATTGTCAGACTGCTCTGCAAAAGACTCCATTGGCCGGGTGCGGTGGCTTATGTCTGTAATCCCAGCACTTTGGGAGGCTGAGGTGAGAGGATTACTTGAGCCTGGGAAGTCGAGGTTGCAGTGAGCTGTGATGGTGCCATTGCAACCTGGGCAAGAGAGTGAGACCCTGTCTCGATGACAGTAACAACAACAACAACAACAACAACAACAACAACAACAACACTCCGTCAATTAAAGTCCTGAGATTGAAAGGGCTCCTTTCCCCACCTTCACTAACATTGGGTATGGCAAATCTGGTTTAGTTTTGCTTTCCTCATTGTTTCTGGTTTTTTAATCTCATAGGAAGAGCTTCCTCATGTGGGACTACACAAATATCTTTGAATTTCTCTTTCTAAATTTTTTCATGCTTTTTTTTCTACATTGGACTTTTGAGATCATTAGAAAATTATTTTTAAGTTTCTGATATATTTTTTCAAAGTGGATAGCCAGTTTTCCCTATAACATTTTATTGAACAGTTCATATATATGTATATGTATGTGTGTATATATACACACATAAATATATCAAATATATCACATATATATTATATACAGGAGATTGTTTCGGAGTTTTCTAGTGAATTCCATAGATCTAAGACTTTTCCTGTAAAACATGAATTACTTCTTTCTTGAGGATTTTCAAGATTTACTTGTGAAATTATGAAATTATTTGTGTCTGATACTCTTTAGGGATAAATCTCTGATAACTTAAAAATTATATCATAAATTGATAACCAAAAATTATTTTATTAACGATTTTAATGTAACCTATTTTCTTTGTAATCTTATATATGTGTGTGTATGTATATATATAAGCTTTATTAAGGTATAATTAACACACAATAAAGTGTGCTTGTTTATAATGTACAATTGATAGTTTTCGTATTCATGAAAGCATTACCATAATCAAAATAATGGATATATTCATCACTCTCAAAAGTTTCCTTATGTCTCTCATAATCCCTCTCTTCCATCCTCTTGCTTTTCTCTCCCATCCCCAGACAACCAATAATCCTCTTTCCATAACTATCAGTTCCCTTGCATTTTCTAGAGTTTTATGTGGGTGGAATAATACAGTATATATTCATTTCAGTCTGATTGATTCTTCTTTTAATCAGTGCAATTATTTTGAGATCCATTTATGTATCAGTAGTTAATTCCTTTTCATTGCAGTCATATTCAGTTACATGGATGTATCACAGTTTGTTTACCCATTTACCTGATGACATTGGGTTTTTTTTTCATTTGGGAGCTATGTCCAATAAAGCTGCTATGAACATTTGCATATAAGTCTTTTTTAGGGACATATGCTATCTTTTCTCTTAGGTGAATAAGAATAGAATGGGCTAGATCATGTAGTAGATGGATGTTTAACTTTCTGAGAAACCACAAGTTTTAAGTGGTTGTACCATGTTACTTTTCCAGCAGCAGCTTATGAGAGTTCCAGTTGCTCCACACTCTCAACAGTCCTTAGTGTGATCAGTCTTTTTAATTTTAGTGACTCCAGTGGGTGTGTAGTGGTATCTCATTGTGGGTTTCATTTTCATTTCCCTGAGACAAATGATATTGAACATCTTTTCTTTGCATGTGCTTGTTTGCTATCCATTTATTTTCTTTAGTTAATTATCTATTCAAATATTTCACCATTTAAAAAAATTGGATTTTTTTTCCATATTGGTGAGTTTTGATAATTCTTTATATAGTTTGCATACAAGTGCTTTATCAGATATGTCTTCTACAAATATTTTCTCCCAGTGTGTGGCTTGTCTTTTTGTTCTCTTAACAGTGTTTTTCAAGGGCAGAAGTTTTTAATTTTCATAAAACTCAACATATTATTTTTTTCTTTTATGGATCATAAAAGATCTTTTCGTTTTGTATCTAAGAAATGTCTTTTTAACCCAAGGCCACAAAGATTATCTTCTATTTTTTTTTCTAGAGTTTATATAGTTTTAGGTTTTACATTTAAGTTAATGGCTGATTTTTTCCTTAATTTTTTACATATAGTGTAAGTTATGGGTCAAAATTCACTTTGTTGCATGTGGGTATCCAACTGTTCTAGGTCTCTTTATTGAAAAGACTATCATCCTCCATGGAATGTCCTGTGTTCCTTTCTGATGACCTTTTCAGCCTTTTATTGGTCATTGATCTAGTCAATTTTCTCTGTTTTGGTTCAATTTTGATAATGCATGCTTCTTAGAATAGCATTCAGCAATCCCCAGCTATCAGAGTAAAAGACTCATTGTTAGCAAAGTTCTTTGCCTGTGTTTCAAAGACCCTTTTTCATATTATGGTTCATTTATCAGTTTCTGGCTCAGCTTTCTCTGGGTAAACTCCCACTAATGTAATAGTGCCTTTTCACAAGAACTTTGTGCAGGTTTCCAAACAGTGTCCCATCCTGCCATTCACTTTTATGTCAGTCTCTGCAGAAGGCATTCCATGCCCTTACTGTCACTGGGTTTGTTTGTTTGTTTGTTTTTGAGACAGTCTCACTCTGTCGCCCAGACTGGAGTGCAATAACACCGTCTTGGCTCATAGCAACCTCCATCTCCTGAGTTCAGGCAATTCTCATGCCTTAGACTCCCAAGAAACTGGGATTACAGGCGTACACCACCATGCCTAGCTAATTTTTGTGTTTTTGGTAGAGACTGGTTTTGACCATGTTGGCCAGACTGGTCTCAAACTCCTGGCCTCAAGCAATCCACCTGCCTCAGCCTCCCAAAACGCGGGGATTACAGGGGTAAGCCACCATGCCCGGCCCCCTTTCTATCACTCTTAATAATCATTCCTAAACTCAGGATGCACATTTGTCTGTTATGCATAGGATAGTCCTAGTTTGCTCCTGTTGTCGATAATAATTTTTAGTTAAGCGTCCCAGTTTTGGAGAGTAACAGTTTTTCTCAGATGGTCTTTCCTTATCTGGCCTCTGCCTGCCTCTCCATTATCATCTTGGGCTAGTTTCCTAAGCAGTCCATTCCAGCCATACCAGCCTTCTTAACACACGTAACTCTGAGTGCCATTTTGTGTTTAGGAATGAGTAATACTTCTTATCTGATTTAAATAGATCTTGTTATTTCAATAACCTCTTGATTTTTAATATTTATGAAAATTGTTAATACATGCTGCCTTTGAGCTAGAAATTTCTTTTCTAGAAATGCACTTAAAGATGTACTCCATCCTTCATATGAGAGAAAAAAGTAAGTATATTAAAGGATAGCATTACTTACCATAGAGACATACAGTATACCCTTAAATGTTAGGGGAAGTTGGTTAAAGAAAAAGTAGTGTATTCCTGTGATGGAGTACAATGTGGTGTTACAAAAAGTGATACGATGCAGCCATAAAAAACAATGAGTTTGTGTCCTTTGTAGGGACATGGATGAACCTGGAAACCATCATTCTCAGCAAACTGACACAAGAACAGAAAAGCAAACACTGCCATGTTCTTACTCATAGGTGGGTGTTGAACAGTGAGAACACATGGACTCAGGGAGGGGAGCATCACACACTGGGGTGTACTGTGGGGGAGCTAGGGAAGGAAAAGCAGTGGGTGGGGAAGATTGGGGAGAGATAACATGGGGAGAAATGCCAGATATAGGTGACAGGGGGATGGAGGCAGCAAACCACCTTGGCATGTATGTACCTATGCAACAATTCTGCATGATCTGCACATGTACCCCAGAACCTAAAATATAATTAAAAAAAAAAGAAAAAAAATCAGAATGGGAAAAAAGTGACAGGATGGGTAATAGGCACTGTAGAGGAGGGAAGATTTTACTTCTACCTTCTTAAGGTTTTCAGCTGGGCTTGAGAATTAAGTTGAGACAAGACAGATTAACAGGAGCAAAGCCTACACATTTATTTAAGTTTTATGCAACATGAGAACCCTCATAAGAAGAAGAAGACCCCAAAAAGCAGCAAAACTCAAATGCTTTTATACTATGATAAACAAAAAGAGGCCGTTGTGGAAAATTAACTGAACTATGTAGGGAGGCTAAAGAAGAAAAGAATTATCTTAACAAGATGTGTTTGTCCAGAATTCTCTGAGTTCTTACTCCTTGTCAAATAATGTTTCCTTTCTCCTGGTACAAGGAGGATATCTTTCACATGAGAGTTTTTAATCTTCTGTTTTTAGAAAGAAAAGGGGAGACTACAATGCACTTCTTACATCTATTCTTCCAGGGCCTTTTACTCAATATAATACTTTTACCAAAGTGGCATGTTTGGGGGTTACATATTTGCCACTCTTAAGCACTGGCATGAAAGGAGCTCAGAGAGATGTTATTAAGTGAAAAACGGAGATACAGAAGAGTAGGTACTGCATGTTCTTTTGTGTAAAGAGAGGGATGGATGGATATAAATATATGTTAATGATCATAACCCCAAAAGACAATCCCAAATGCCATAACCCCAGATGCTGAAATCTTTAAAGATCAAAATTCCTAAAGTCTAAATCTCTGAAGTCTAAAATACCCAATATCTAATTGAATCCCCATGCCATAATGACAGATTTGGAGTTAGGTTCAATAAAGGCTTCTAAAAGTGAATTTCAAGTTGTTACCAATAAAGTTTGTCTTTTCCTTTCAGCCAATGCATTTGGCAGAAAATTCAGATCAGTAGATTGGCCACAAGATATAGCAACAATGGAAACTTCAGTTTAAAAATGTTTCATTTATCTGTGCTAGCATTCTTTCCAGCTGATGTAATTTCCAGAGCTTTTAATGAATTAGAGCCACGTTTGCCTGAAGAAGCCATGGAAGTTATTGACTGGTTCAAAAATAATTATGTGCCTGGTAGGCTAAGAAGACATGCAACAGTGCTGCCTGTGCCAAATTTGTGGCCTGTATATGAGTGTATGGGGAACGGATTGCTGCTTACCCAAAACAACACAGAAGCATGGCAAAGGAGATGGGAACATTTAATAGGGATGCTCACATCAGTGTATATCAAATTACAAAAGAATTCCAAAAAGAGCAAGGCCAGGTTGAAAATGAATGTGAAATTATCCTCTGAGGAGAGCCAGGCCCTAAAACAAACAAACAGCAGCTATTTCTCTTGATGTAAGTCTTCAAAATATAGCTAATGATTAGTTCTTATTCTGTGCACTTTCCCATAATTGATTCCTATAATGCACTTTTCACCTATCAAATTTTCTTTTTAGTTATTTTTGTTTAGTCACCACTATTTTAAATTGTCAGTATTTTTTTAATGATTTGCTATGCTCTGTATTTCATATTTGTATCATTTTAATACTGGAAGTATAATTTGTGTAAAGGCTTTTGGGGATCTCTAATTTGCTTTATGCGTTTTTTGCAAATTAACTCCACAAAAGCACATTATCACAACATTAGCTTTGTGTGTAACATTGTGTATGTACATAAAAATGTTGAAACTTCCTTAGTAAATGAAGCGATATCCTTTTTGTACCTCTGTATTTGTGAAAGATAAAGTTTCTCAAGATCTTAACTCTTTGGGTATGGTGGTGACCCATGGAAGTTTTTGATCAGTCTCATCAAGAAACTTAGATTGTGTGTCATGGTATTTCAGATGTATGCAGTTGTATAAGCTATTTCTTTTTGAATATAGCTGAGCTGCTCATAGCTGTTATACCCTTGCAAATGTTGTTAGTGTATCTGAGTGTCTATACAAAAAGATATATGTTATTATTGCCTATTTTATTGTGTAAAGTGGCCTGTGAAGTACTTTTGTCATGTTTTTATGTTTCTCAAATCAATACCCTCTTAAAAATATAAATCAATGTCTTTTAAATTATTTTTAAAATTATTCTGTCCAGAAGTATATTTTTGGGATTTTGATCTTTTGGGATTATGGCCCAAACCCATGTATATACATAACACATACTTGTGGGTGTGTGTGTGTGCACATGAAGGCACATGTACTGTCTGGTAGGATATGTAATATAGGGAGTTAGCAGGGGTGGAGAAGTAGGGTGTTTCTTCTTTTCATGCCAATTTTTAAGCCATACCTATGTATTATTTTAATATTAAAAACTAGTTTGGCATTTTTAACCATTGGTTGGCCACACTGAACCAGCATTTTTTCTGATGGTCACAGCATTCTTCCCCACCGGCTTGGACTCTGGACTTTCCCCTGTCCATCTTTTTTTTTTTTTTTTTTTTGAGAGAAGTCTCACTCTGTCACTCAGGCTGGAGTACAGTGATGCTATCTCGGCTCACTGCAGCCTCCACCTCCTGGGTTCAGGTGATTCTCCTGCCTCAGCCTCCTGAGTAGCTGGAATTACAGGTGTGTGCCAATACACCTGGCTAATATTTTTTGTATTTCTAGTAGAGATCGGGGTTTTACCATGTTGGCCAGGCTGGTCTCGAACTCCTAACCTCAGGTGATCCACCCGCCTTGGCCTCTCAAAGTGCTGGGATTACAGGCGTAAGCCACTGTACCTGGCCCTCCCCTATCCTGAATGCCAACTTTTAGCCTTCAACTGGAGTTAGCCTTGCAGAAGAACTGAATTTGTGCCATCTCAGTTTTCTGTCCCTTTTTCTAGGCCCAGAATCATCTCCCAGAACCACTGTTAGTGCTGTTCAGTCCCAGCTGGTCTTTATTGAACCCCTATCGCGGGCCAGGCTCATTTCCTGAAAACTGGTTTTGCTAATGTTTCTTACACTTGCTTGTGAAATTAGCCACTTCCTGTGCTGGTTTTTCCCGTGACAGATCTCTATAGGCTTCTCAGTGCATTACCCCAGACTTTTTATCCTGAGAATATTGCGTGGCAAGATGTCTGCAGAGTGCAGCCTAGGAGATGCTGGCCTGGTGTCCACAGGTCTGCTGTGTATGTCTCTCCAGGCAGATGGCTTGTCTCCACCTTCCAAGGATGATCTGGGGTGGGTAAACTCTGATCTGTAAGTGAAATCATCGACTCCGTTAGCATGTTCTGAATTTCGGGATCTCCCTGATAGGAAAAGTGAAAATTGGCTTCTATTAAACAGTGCATCAAAATTCTTGTGTACAGGACCAGGCCACTGACATCAAGGACAGTGCGTTGACTTTCAGTTCCTCTGCATCCCTTGGTTGTGTTCCCACCTTTCAGTGGCAACAAACAATAAAAATTCCAGCCCTAGGGCCCAGCCTGGTGACCACCTCTCACAGACAGGCACCCGACTGCTCAGTGTTTTCCAATTAATAGAGGCCATTCCTAGCATTTCAATTTGGGGAATTAATTTAGTATTACTTTATTTTTATCTTTAGAGACAGCGTCTTGCTCTGTCACCCAGGCTGGAATGTAGTAGCATGATCATAGTTCACTGCAGCCTTGATCTCCTGAGCTCAAGAGATCCTCCTGCCACAGCCACCTGAGTAGCTGGAACTACAGGCATGTACCACCATGCCCAGCTAATTTTATTTTTATTTCTATTGTAGAGATGGAGCCTTACCATATTGCCCAGGCTGATCTCTGACTCCTGGCCTCTAGTGATCCTCCTGCCTTGGCCTCCCAAAGTGCTAGGATTACAGGCAAGAGCCAACATGCCTGGCCTCATTATTGATTGTTACTCTGAAGTGTGTGTTGCCTTTCTAGTTTGAGTAGAAAGTCCAGCATTCTCTTTATGGATAATATCCAGGTTTTGCTGTTTCTTTATTTTTTATAATGAGAAGATTTGCTATCTTGCTCACTGACATTGGAGGGCACCTATTTACCTCTTCTGTAGGCATATACAATTCCCAACATTAATTTGAAGAGAAAGACAATTATTTGAATAATTTGAATAAATAAATATTTTGTGATTCCCAAAAGACTTTCTCTGCTGATAAATATTTAGTGAACTTTTAATGATTAGTCTGCATTTGTTTTCTTTCTTTTGCAGCCTGGGCTTCTATAGTCAACAAAATCTTAGGCATTTGCTTTCTTTTAGAGTAAATGGCCTCAAGGCTGACCCAAATCCAATCCCCATCACCTTGGGCCCTGGTCAGTGGGTCCTGTACCATCACAAAATTACCCCAGTACGGAACTGGAAGGGATGGGAAGTATTTAGGATCAAGTTCCAACATGATTTAGGCTTGTCCTGGAACTTCAGGCAAATGATTTTGCTTTACTGAAACTTGGTTTCTGCTATAATAAAAATTTGGGTTTACTAATGCCTCCCTCAAAGGATTATTTTGCAGACTAACTGCCGTATCCCATGAGTGCACCCAGCAGAGGGCCCACATGTGGCAGATAGAGCATTGCTCCATAAATCCTCATTTCCTTTCTGTATCTCAGGTACACTTAAACACAACACTCCATGATAACCAGAATCTTCTTCACTCCTGCCTTCCTAGACCCCAAGAAAAAGTCAATGGACTGAGACTAATAGGGCCCATATTCTCACAGGACACTGCATGAATGTCCTTCTGATTTGTTTTGCCCTATTTGTCTTGACATTAGTGCAAGAGGTTGGTGGTATGGATTTCAATCTGTATGAGTCTTAAATCCTTCTACTTCCCCATACTTGGGCTGTTGATTATCTAAAGTCACGGCTACACCTGCAGGACAGGGAGGAAAAGCAACTATCTCATTTGAACTTAAGGTACTTTTGTGATTTGCCTAGGAGGAGGAAATTGTAGATTCAAATTATAATGGAATTTGAAAGAAGTTTTTAGTATCTGGGGGAAAACTGTGACAGAAGGTGCCATTTAAGACTTATGAATAATGTATAAGCAAAAGAAAATTTATAGTTAGGAGAGCAAACCTGTCTGTCTAAAGGGGATTGCAGGAAAAACCAAGACGCCAGCCCAGTAGCTTTTGTTCAACAAATTAGTTCAATAACACAACTAAATTTGGAATACCTTCTGCATGGAATGTTCCTGAAGTGAGCTTTGTCTTGCATTTCAGAAGTCTTCTACTTTATCATCAAAATGAACATTTAGGGACATTTTAATTGCTATTTTGCATTCAACTGTATAGAACCTTCAAGCACTCTCTGCATTTACCACACGACTGCACAAAAGTGCCACATGGATGTCTAAACTCCTATGATGAGATGCAGGCAGTGCTTCATCAGCAGCAGCAAGTGGAAATTCAGGAGCCCGTGATGAAGTAAAATTAACTGCCCCAACTAATTTTTTTAAAACAACAGCTTTATTGATATATCTTCCACATTGTGTAAAATTTAAAGTATACCATACAATGGCTTTTAGTGTCTTCAATGAGTTGTGCAGCCATGACCACAATCTAAATTTACAGCATTTTTGTAAATCCTTGAAAGAAATCCTGTATCCTTTAGTAGTCACTCCTGATTACCCCTCCCTGCAATCTTAGGCAAGAACAAATCCACTTTCTGTCTCTATAAATTTACCTATTCTAGCCATTTCATATTAATAACATCATATAATAGGTGGTCTTTTGGGACTGATGTCATTCACTTGGCATACTGTTTTCCACATTCATGTGTGTCATAGCATGTATTAGAATTTCATTCCTTTTTATATTCCAAATAATATTCCTTTGCATGCCTATACCACATTTTATTTATCCATTTATCAATTGATGAACATTGGGTTGCTTCCACTTTTTGGCTAGTGTGAATAATGCTCCTATCGACATTATTTCTCTACAGGAGAAATCATGCATGTTTTTATTTCTCTACCTTATAATAGAATTGCTGTGTCAAATGGTAACTTTATGTTTAACATTTTGAGGAACTACCAAACTTTTTTTCAGTGTGGCTGCACCATTATATATTCTCACTAGCAGTATGTAAGGGTTTCAGTTTCTCCACATCCTCAACCCTTGCTATTATCTGTCTTTTATAACCATTTCAGTGGATGTGCGGTGGTATCTGATTGGGATTTTGATTTGCATTTTCCTAATGACTAATTATATTGAACATCTTTTTATGTGCTTATTAGCCATTTGTATACCTTCTCTGGAGAAATATCTGTTCAGATCCTTTATCCCAGTTTAAACTTTTGTTATTGATCTTTTTATTAGTGAGTTGCTTGAGTTCTTTATATATTCCAGATATCATTCCCTGATGAGAGATATTATTTGCAATATCTTCTCCCATACTGTAGATCATCTTTTCACTTTCTTGAGGATTTTCTTTCTCTTTCTTGATGATGTTCTTTGAAGCACAAAAGTTTTTAATTTTCATGAAGTCCAGCTTTTCTTTGCTTTTGGTATCATATCTAAGGAACCATTGCCTAATCCAAGGTCATGAGGATTTACTGCTATGCTGTCTTCTAAGAGTGTTATAGTTTTAACTCCTACATCAGGTCTGTGATCCCTTTTGAGTTAATTTTGTATATGGTGTGAGGAAGGGCTCAAACTTCTTTCTTTTTCATGTGGATATTCAGTTATTTCAGTACTATTCATTGAAAAGACTATTCTTTCACCATTTATTTATCTTGGCATCCTTGAGGAAAAACCAATGGAAATAAATATAAGGATATATTTCTAGACTCTCAATTCTATTCCATTGATCTATATGTCTGTCCTATGCCAGTATCACATTTCTTCAATTACTGTAGCTGTGTATCAAGTTTTCAAAGTGATAAGTGTGAGTCTTTCAACATTATTTCTTTTTCCAAGATTGCTCTGGCTATCCTGGGTCCCTTCTAATTCCCATGTGAATTTTGGTGCATCATGTTGATATCTGAAAAATTAGGACACTTGGATTCTGATGGGGATTGCATTGAATTTGCAGCTCAGGTTGGGAAGTATTGCCATTTTAATAGAATATCTTTCCATTTATTTAGATCTTCTTTAATTTCTTTCAACAGCTTTTTGTTGTTGTTTTTATTACACAAGTCTTACATTTCTTTTGTTTATTTGTTCTGAGTTGTTTACTTTGGAGCCATTATAAATGGAATTGCTATTTATTTATGGATTGTTCATTGTTAGTGTATAGAAATACAGTTAATTTTGTATATTTATCTTGTATCCTACAACCTTGCTGAACTTGTTTTTTAATTCTAACAGATTTTAGTGGATTCCTTTGGATTTCCTATATACAAGATCATGTCATCTACAAGTAGAGATAGTGTTACTTCTTTTGCAAATAGAAATAGCTTTCTTGATACCTAAAGGATAATTATGCACTATTCCTCATTATAATTATAAATATTTTAAAAGTCTATCTTACATGATATTAATATATTCAGCCCATCTCTTATGGTTGCTATTTAAATGATACATCTTTTTTCCATCATTTTACTTTCAAATTATTTGTATCTTTGAATCTAAAGTGTGTCTCTTATATAGAGAATACAGTTGAATCTTGTTTTTAAAATCTAGCATGACAATATCTGCCTATTTAATGCTAAATTTATTCAAATTTAATGATGAGGTTGGATTTACATCTGCTTTTTATTTTCTATATCTCATGTTCTGTTCTTCTCTGACTGCCTTCTTTTACATTAAATGAATATTTTCTAATATTCTAATATAACATTTTAATTCATTTAATAATTTTGAAATCATTTGAAAACATATTTTTGGTGTTCTTTACTTAGTGATTGTTCTAGGGCTTATGGTAAAAGTATTGATGAAATTGATTTACATCTACCATTTTGCTTTTTGTTTTTTGTATTTTTTCTTCTGTTCATATTCCACCCTGCCCCCGGTCCTCTTTGAAGGAAGAATTTAAATTTCTATATGTTGTAGTCTCACAATAAAGTTATATTCATATTGTAATAGTCAGATTTTTTAAAAAATCAAAAGAAAAAAGAAAAAATATGCAATTATAATCTCTTTTATAATTGTCTACATAATTACCTTTACTAATGCTCCTTGTTTTTTTTGTGTATGCATTTTAATTACTGTCTATTATAACTTGCTTTCAGCTTGATAAATATCCTTTAATATTTCTTGTATGGTGGGTCTGCCAGCAATTAATTCTCTGTTTTTGCTTTTATTTGGGAATATCATTATTTCACCCTAATTGCTGAATGGTAGTTTTGCTGTATATATGATTCTAGTTTGATGGTTGTTTCTGTTTTCCAGCCTTTGAACTGCTTTGTGCCTTCATTGTTTCTGATGAGAAGTCAGCTGTTAATCTTGTTTGTATTTCTTTGTATATGCTGAACCATTTTTCTCCTGTGTTAAGGTTTTCTCTTTGTTTTTAACTTCAACATTTTTATTATGTCTGTTTGTGTATCTTTTTACATTTATTCTACTTGTGTTTACTGAGGTCTTTGGGTGTGTATATTATGTTTATTGTAAGATTTGGTGAGTTTTCAGCCATTATTTCTTTGAAAAAAAATTTTTTTTTGAGACAGTCTCACTGTCACCCAGGCTGGAGTGCAGTGGTATGATCTTGGCTCACTGCAACCTCCACCCCACCCAGTTCCAGTCATTCTCCTGCCTCAGCCTCCCAAGTAGGCTGGTGAGTGCCTGAGACTATATAGGCGCACACCACCATGCCTGGCTAATTTGTGTATTTTTAGTAGAGACAGGGTTTCACTGTGTTGACAAGGTTGATCTTGAACTTCTGACCTCAAGTGATCCACCTGCCTTAGCTTCCCCCACAAAGTGCTGGTATTACAGGCATGAGCCACCATGACTGATCAAAAAAATTTTTTTTATTCTTTCTTCTCTTGCCTTTCTTTTGGTATTCCTTTACATATATGCCAATATGCTTAATGATGTCTTTCATCATTCTGAGGCTCTACTCACTTTTCTGTATTCTTTTTTTATTCTGTTTTTCAGATTGCATAATCTATTGATTTATGTTCAAATTCAGTCATTCTTTTTCTCTACTGGCTCAAATCTATTAATCTGTGAAATTTTATTTCAGTTATTTGTTTCTGAACTCCAAAATTTGCATTTCTTTCTTTTTTATATATAATTTTTATCTCTTTTTTGGTATTCTTCATTTGATTAAACATTGTTATACCTACTTTAAATCTTTAAATATAATTTCATTTAACATGTTTGAACATACTTATAAATTGCTTTGAAGTCCTTGTTTTCTAAATCTAGTAGCTAGGTCACCTCAAAGGCAATATTTATTACTTACATCATTTTTCCTATTTATGGGTCACACTTATTTCTTTGCATTTTTGTTAGCTAGACATTTTAAGTAATATATTGTAGCAACGCTGGATACTGATTCTTCCTTCTGGGGCTTGTTGTTGTTTACTTGTTTATTCATTTAGTAACTTGGCTGGACTATTTCATGAAATGTATTTCTCCTATAGTGTGCCATCTCTGATGTTGTTTCTGAGAGGGTGCAGCCTTGAGTATCTGACTGTCTCCCTGAGTGCCAGGGATGACTATAATGTTAGTTTGGCTCTGTTTGACTGTCTGTTTTCCTCATCTCCCCTATAAGCCTTTTGATGGTCTTCCTCTGTTGATATTACACCAGGTGTTAGCCCCCATTGATAACTGTTTGATTACTATAGTTTTTTTCAACAATGTCTTGGAGCATGTATTATGCCACAGTCTTCTCCAATTAAAATGATGTCCATTTGAAGGGACAGGATATTGTCAGTCTTTTGAGGCTGCTCCAACCCCAGAGGATCCTTCTTAGCTGTCTTTTCCCCTGTTTGTGTGTGTGTGTTTTTTTTTTCTGTTAAACTTCTAGCTGTTCTACCATTTCATTGAAATATCATCTTTTGGCTTATTACTAAAAGAATGACGGCGCTCTCAGCAACTCTTGCTTGCTGACAATCAAGATCTCCTTCATTTGTAACAACACTCGTAAGCGTGATCCTCCATATGCTTTATTCCAGATAAAGTTGATCTTCTTAGGCAAACCCAGAGAGCAATCTGTTCTTATGACCTGTCTCTCTTCCTGAGCAGAATCTCTGCACCATTGCATCAGAGCTGGAGGTGGGACAGTGGCTTGCTGCCCCTGAGGTGACAGCCTGTTTTCTAAGCAGGACTCCACAAAGATGGTAGTTCCTGGTCTTATCAGCTTATTCTTCCTGGTATGAGACTTTCATCCTAGTGAGCTGGAGCAGAATATTCAGAATTTAGTATTCTCAACATCCTATGTCTAGAGTAGAGCTTCTGCCCTATGAATGGGGGCTGGGTAGAAACAAGGAGTCTCAGTTATCTTGGCTGTAACTGCCTGGAATAAAGCACTTCTGTAATATAAAGCTGGGGGTGGTGGAGTGGGAAGTAAGAGATGCTAGTGACCTACTTCTATCAGAGTGAAGTCATAGTGCTAGCTGGGAGCTAAGGCAGAGGGAACCTTACACTTTTGACCACACCTACCCAGAGAAGACCTTCTGTCACACTGAGCTACTGAGGTGAGGTGGGGAGTGTAATATAAGTGGACTGTGGCTCAAACACTACAGACTCTCATTGTTTTTACTGAAATTTAGATCTTCCTCCATTTGCTGTATGCTTTAGAAAAGTTTCCAGAGACTTTAAATGTTAATCAATTTTAGTAATTAAATGGAAAGTGCTTTGGTATCAGTACCATCTTATACAGGTCAGCAAAAGCAGTGGAACTCGGCATTAAAAATTGGGTTTTCTGTTTGAGGAAAGTTCGAAAGTGAGCTGCTATCTCAGGTCCAGTCCATGACAAAGGTGGTACCAGGACCGTGGCCTCCTGGCTCTTGGCAGGTTCTCTAGCTTCCACTTCCCTCCCCAACCTTTTCGAAATGCATTCACTCAGTCTGCCATCTTGTGTTGCTTTCTTAGACATTCCATGATATGGATAATTTCTAGTACCCAGAGATTTTACACAAAAACTCAAATGACCTTGTGGAATTTTATTCCTAAACCGTATCTCTGCAAATCAGATAAATTTCTTTTTTCACAGGCATAATACATTGTTGATTTTGGAAATGCTTTTTGTAAAAAAAAACAAACAAAAAAAAAAAAACAAAAAAAACAATAGGTTATTTTCTTTTTAATTTTTGATTATGTGTAAGGATACATCAATACCGAGATATGAAATGGGCTTATGATAACCCAGATGATGGTGCTGCCCTTTGGGATGGAGCCAGAGGTTAGGCAGACAATGGATGGTGGTGAAATCTGGGTGGCAAAGGAAGAATGCCCTGAAATGAAGTCCTGGAAAACCTGCAGCTGTATTAGGTACCATGCAGATTAATCTGTGGCTGAGGGGCAGCAAACCAGTCTGGGGTCTGTTGGCTGGCTCCAGCTGAGAGGATTTCTCATTGCTGTGCTCTGGGCCTTGATGACAGATATGTTCATCCAACACCTGACATCCAGATGTTGGCCATAAATGGCACTCAACAACTGGGTCACCAGAAAGTTTTAAATGGAGGATGAAGTGTTTAGTTTTTGCTTGGAGGGGTGGTTATTATAATAGATCCACCCAAGGATTTTTTTCCCCTTAGAAAAATATTCTTGTGCACTGAAGGCACATCTTCTGTTGCCAACAGAACAGCAAAGTTTGCTTTTACTTATTTTTTCAATTGTAAAATCAAAGATGAAAAAGGGATGCTTGAAAAAAGCTATATCTAGGGAGGCTCAGGACTTGTATTAATTTCCTGGCAGATTAGAGAATAAAGTGGGAGAGAGGTTAAAGCAAGGACTTGTCTGTCAAGTTGATTGGAAGGAGGAAAATCAAGGGAATTGTCTGGTAAGAGGGAATGGCTATTTTAAGCAGATATAAACAGGAGCCTGTTCACCTTCATAGATCTTTCTTGGGTCAGCCTGGTGGCACTTGCTGCAGTTAACTATGTTGGTAGATTTATTCCATATCCCACTGGGGGAGACCTACATCTCTCACCTCTGCTCATCTTTAAAAGTTAAAACCAACCACAGAGTAACATAGGCAAAGTAAAATAAGTGACCCATCATTTCATACAGTTAAAAAATGCTTCTAATAGGAAAAAATCCCAATGCAAAAGTATTAGAGCAAATCGTTTATATAAAAAAAAAAGTACGTATTTCAAAACCAAAGCCAAAAATATGTCACAGTAGAGACATATCTAAACAAATATGACTACCAATGGTTTAGTTTCCTTAATATATAAAGACTTTCCATAAATAAATGGAAAAAATGCTAATACAGTATATAAATGGGCAACCTATAGATAATTTGAAGAAGACATATACATAGCTAATAAATATGCATGTAAGATAGAAAAACTATTAATAATCAAAGAAAAGCAAATTAAAAGGAGATAATATTTTACTTTGTTGAATTTCCAAAGTCATTTGAAATGACAACAGTCAGCTTTGGTACGAATGTATTAAATTGGCAAGTTATACACTAGAAGAAGAAATAAAAATGATATAATCTTTCTGAAGAGTGAATTGGTGATGTGTGTCAAGGACTTTAAAAAAAGTTTACATTTTTTGATATAGAAATATTTTTCTACAAATTTACTTAAGGAAATAATCATGAAAATTATGCCTTCAAGTATATTTGATGACATAGGGAATTGTATACAATGGGATATTAGATAAATAGAAAAGCAAGATATAGAACTCTTCATGACATAGTCCTAATTGAATATGTTAATATATGTTAGAGATACTCATTATCCCTTGATTGTAACATATACACCTGTCTGTTTTTCTTATGTTGACATTGGGATATCTGTAATTGTGCACACATTTACCATGTAATATTTTCTTATTCCTGATAGATTGTTATTAAATTAGTAGTACACCTTTGAGAGATTTCTTTAAAGGGAGAAAATATGACATGTGTTATATATTAACATCTATGCATGGCCTCCCTTTCTCTCTGTCTCTGTTTCTATTGTTTATCTCTGTTTATTTATATGGAAGCTAAATAAATTAACAATCAATTTTCACACTGCGAGGTGAACTTTCTAAAATTCAAGTCTAAGTATGTCATATGTGGAACTTGCATTAGAATTTACTTCCAGGAAGATGGAGTAGGTATACTTTTCTCTATTCCTTCCACGACAACTAAAAAGCCTGGACATCATAAATAGAACAAATCTAAGAAGACTTTGAAAGGTGGCAACAAGAAGACAGCCCAGCTAGGATCTAGGGAATGATGTAATAGAGAGCTCTCTGGTTTTCTTTTTGGCTTATTTCTCCTAGACAAGGTATTGGTGAAGCTCACCATCCACAATCACCCACAGGAACAGACAAAACAAAACAAAAAACGCTGGCCGGGCGCGGTGGCTCACACCTGTAATCCCAGCACTTTGGGAGGCCAAGGCAGGGGGATCATGAGGTCAAGAGATCGATGCCATCCTGGCCAACATGGTGAAACCCTGTCTCTACTAAAAAATGCAAAAATTAGCTGGGCATGGTGGTGCGTGCCTGTAATCACAGCTACTCGGGAGGCTGAGGCAGGAAAACTGCTTGAACCCTGGAGGTGGAGGTTGCAGTGAGCCAAGATTGCGCCACTGTACTCCAGCCTGGCACCTGGTGACAAAGTGAGACATTGTCTCAAAAAAAAAAAAAAGTCTCAATTAGCCTGCTTTCTATAGCCAGAGGACCAGAAATGGGACACACACCAAGACACAAAACTTTTGCCAAATGTCCTACTTCAGTCAAACACCACAGAAAAAACTGGGGTCCCACCCCCATCCATGCCAACAAAAGCTGAGTGGAGAGTATAGACTTCTGCCTTCCCTAGGCTATAATGAGGTTCCCTAACTCCGTTATCAGGATGGTGTCAAAGAAAGGCCAAGCAGGGAGCTGGGACTTGTATCCCTGCCCTGCTAGGAAGTAACAGGCCCTAGCACCTGTGATTTCAGGAGAGACCATGTGGGGAACCTGGACGCCTACCTCAACCTAGACAAGTCTTGCCACCTCCTGCCATGGTGGTGTTAGGGGAGTCCGACGAGAGCTAGAACTGTCACTGCTCTTCGGCAGTTACAACACTACACCCACTGCTGCGCCAGTGAAGGCTACATGGGGAGCCAGAACTTCTGCCCTCTCCAGCAGCACTGACGAGCCCACCCCCATCACTTGGGTAACAGAGCACAAGTGAGGAACGCTGACCTCTACCTCTGCCTGTCAGTAATGACTCCTTTCCCTGCCACAATACTGTCAGAAAAGCCAAATATTTAAACAAGATCCAGAGTCTCACAATATAACATGAAAATATACGGTTTCACATGAAAATCACTCACTCTATCAAGAATCAGTTACATCTCAAACCAAATGAGAAAACCAACAGGGGCTAACACCAAAATAACAGAGATGTTAGAGCAATCTGAGAAATATTTTAAAGCAGCCATCATAAAAATATTTCAAAAAAAAAGAAATTACAAACATGCTGAAACATGAAAAAAATCTCAACAAAAAAAATCGGAAGTCTAAGCAAAGGAATAGAAGATATAAAAGAGAACCAAGGGAAAATTTTCAAATAGAAAAATATAATAACCTAAAGAAAAAACTCATTGGATGGTCCCAACAGAAAAACGAAGAGGACGGAGGAAAGAATCGGTGAATGGGAAGATAGAGCACTAGAAACTACCAAATCTAAACAGAAAATAGCCTGGAAAAAACAAAAAGGAAATGAAGAAAAAGCCTCAGGGACCTGTAGAACTTTAACAAAAGATCTAACATTTGTATCTTTAAAGTCTCAGGAAAAAAAAAATGAAATAGGAGGGCTGAAAAAATGCCCAGAGAAATTATAGCTGACTTCCCAAATTTAACAAAAGACATACTATGGATTAAAGAAGCTGAGCAAACCTCAAACAGGATAAACCCAGAGCAGTTTACACCAACACAGATCATAGTGGAACATCCAAAAACTAAAGACAGAGAAAAAATCTTGAAAACAGTAGAGAGAGAAACAACTGGAATCAGCATATTTTACATGAAAAACCATGGAGGCCAGAAAAAAAGTGGCTTGGCATTTTTCAGGCACTGAAAG
This sequence comes from Plecturocebus donacophilus, assembly GCA_004027715.1. Classification (NCBI taxonomy): domain Eukaryota; kingdom Metazoa; phylum Chordata; class Mammalia; order Primates; family Pitheciidae; genus Plecturocebus; species Plecturocebus donacophilus. Next base: position 25,588 of record PVKP010029516.1, read on the forward strand.
AACTATCTAGTCAAAATTCTATATCCAGTAAAAATGTCATTCAGGAATGAAAAGGAAATCAGGACACTTTCAGATGAAGGAAAACTAAAAGAATTTGTCACTAGCAGACTTATACTGAAAGAATTGCTAAGGAAAATTTTCTAAACAGGAAGGAAACAATAAAAGAAAGGACCTTGGAACACCAAAGTTCCATAGTAGGCAAAAAAATATAGATAAATATAATAGACTTTTCATCTCCTCTTGAGTTGTCTAAATTAAGTTTGACAGTAAGCATAAGTTAGTACACTACTTGATGTGGTTCTAAATGAATAGAAGAAATATTTAAGACAATTATACACAGAGGAGAGAAAATGGATATAAAAGAGTTAAGTTTTCCATACTTGGTTTGAACTGTTAAATTGTTGCCACAAGTAGTCTGTAATGAGTTATGTATGTAATGTTGTAATAGCTAGAGCAACCAGGGAAAAACCTATACGAAGGCATACTCTCACAAACATAGATGCATTAAAATGGAATTTTAAAAAATGTTTAAGTAACCTCTAAACAAAGGCAAGGAAAATAAAACAGAGAAAACAATTTTAAAAAGTCAGACTTAAACCCTAACGTATCAATAATTACATTAAATGTAAATGGTCAATTAATTCAGTTAAAAAATAGAGCTTGACAAAGTAGATTTAAAAACATAACTGAACCCTATGCTATCTATAGGAAACTCACTTCAAATATAACAATATAGGCAGGTTTAATGTCAAAGAATGAATAAAGACATATCATGCAAAGATTGTCCCCCTAAAAGGTGGCTATTTAAATTTCATATAAAGTAGACTTTGGGGAAAAGTAAATTATCAGAGATAAAAAAGGACATTCAGTAATGATAAAAAGGGTAACTCCATTAAGAAGATATGACAATCCTAAATGTCTATATAAAACACAGCACAGCCTGCAAAATACGTGAAATGAAAACTAGCAGAACTGAAAGGAGATATAGACCAACCCACAGTTATAATAGGAGTCCTTTCTCAACAATTGATGGAACTAGGCAGAAAGTCAGCATGAATATAGAAAAATTCAACAATACTATCAACTAATAGAATTGAATTGACATTTATAGAACACTCCATCCAGCAAAAGTAGAGTATGCATTCTTTTAAAGTGCTCACCTAACATTACCAAGATACACCATATCCTGTCCTGAAAAAAAAAAAAAAAAACTGCTACAAATTTTTAAAAATTGAAGTCATTCAGAGTGAGTTCTCTGACTATGATATATTCAAACTGGAGCTCTGTAACAAAGATAAAAGGAAAACTTACCAACACTTGCTAACCTAAACAACATACTTCTAAATAACTAATAGTAAAAAGAGGAACTCTCAAGAAAAATTTTTTAAAATATGTTGAAGAAGATGGAATTGAAAATATATATCAAAATTTGTGGGGCACAGCTAAAGCAGTGCTGAAAGGAAAATTTTGTAACACTATGTTACAAAATGTGCTAAATGCATACATTAGAAATGAGGAAAAGTCTTACATCAATATCTAAGCTCTCACTTCAGGAATGATCTTTTTAGTCCATTTTGTGCTGTTATAACAATACCACAGACTGGGTGATTTATAAGGAACAAAAATTTATTTCTTATAGTTCTGGAGGCTGGGAAGTCCAAGATCAAGGCTCTGGCATCTTTTAAGGATCTTCCTGCTGTGTGTCCATAAGGGAGGAATGCTGAGTTCTCACATGGCAGAAGGCAGAAGAGCAAGAGAGGTCAAAATAGAGTGCACTCCTCTCATCAGGCCCTTTACAACAGCATTAACCTATTAATGAGGGCAGAGCCCTTATGACCTAAACACCTCTTGTTAGGCCTCACCTCTGAACACTGTTGCATTGGGCATTACATTTTCAACACATGCCTTTCGGGGGTACATATTCAATTTATAGCAAGAATCTAGAAAAAGAAGAACAAAATACTTTGAAAGGAAGCAGAAATAATAAAATAATAAAGATAAGAGCAGAAATCAATGAAATGGAAAACAGAACAATAGAGCATATCAGTGCACAAAGAAATGATCCTTTGAAAAGATTAATAAAATTGACAAACCTCTGGTGAGACTGTCAAAAGAGACTACACAAATTACTAATATCAGGAATGATACAGGGGATATTATTATAGACACTGAGAATATCAAAAGAATAATAAGAGAATACTAGGAACAACTCTGTAAACATAAACTTGAAAACTTAGACTAAGGAATGAATTCCTTAAAAAAAAAAATCACAATTCACTCACCCAGTGTGATTTTTGAATAACCTTTTAACTACTAAGGAAATTGAACTCATGATTTTAAAACTCCTAAGAAAATCTCCAGGCCAGATGTTTTCACTGGAAAATCCTAAATGTTTCCAGAAGAATTATTAATAGCAACATGCTATGCAACTCTTTTAGAAAACAGAAGTAGAAAGAACACTTTCCAGTTCATTTTTTTAAAGTTAGCCATATACTGATCCCAAACCAAAGAAAGTATAATAAAAGAAGAATGCAAGACAATATTCCTTATAAATATAGATACAAAAATTTTTAGCAAAATACTAGAAAATTAAATTTAACAATATAAAAAAATATATAGATCATAGCCAAGTGGGATTTATTCCAGAGATGGAGTGCTGGTTTAGTATTTAAAAACCAGTCAATTTGGCTGGGCGCAGTGGCTCGCACCTGTAATCCCAGCACTTTGGGAGGCTGAGGCAGGCAGATCACAAGGTCAAGAGATCGAGACCATCCTGGCCAACAAGGTGAAACCCTATCTTTACTAAAAATACAAAAATTAGCTGGGCATTGTGGCACGCACCTGTAGTCCCAGCTACTTGGAAGGCTGAGGCAAGATAATTACTAGAACCTGGGACTGGCTTAGTGAAAAATATGTTCATGCTTAAGAGAGTGGATTGCCCAAACAAAAGTGGTTCTTTTAGACTATTGGTAGGCAACTTGCTGCATCTATGTCTATTTTATCATGAGAGAGTGAAGCTGGACACTGTGCTTCCATTAAATCGCAGAGGATTCATGTTTCATTGCAAACTTCAGTAAAAACAACAAAAAATGAAAACGACCACAAACAACAACCGAAAAAAAAAAACAAAAAACTCCAGCAACAATGAATGAATCTACTAGTTTTTAAAATCTTACAAGAAACAGTTCTGTTTTAACTACTGGAAGATCTGGACAGTCTAAGAAAGATAGGATAAGGTAATTCATTTCAGATCTTGCAGGCTTGTTGTCAACGTTTTCTTATTGCTGCTATGAGTGAATTCTGGATAAAGATGC
>PVKP010029517.1:0-28913 GCA_004027715.1 Plecturocebus donacophilus
CCCTCCAGGCCCCGCCTCTAACACTGCTGAGAAGCCCGCCCCTGTGATTCAGGCCCCTCCCTCCAGGCCCCGCCTCTAACACTGCTGACTCAGTTTGACATGAGGTTTGATGGCGACACAGTTCCAAACCATATCAGCATAGATTTTTATTTTAAGGGAAACCTTTCCTTCCAGCTGAAATAGACTGCACCACAGAACTGCACCTGGGTGACAGGCAGTCCCTGAAGTCCAGGACCTCTGAGGAGGGGCTGGGCCAGCTGCCAGCAGGCAGGCCCGGCCCGAAGAGCACGTCCAGGTCAGGTGCACGAGGCGGCAATGTCTTCGGATCCCCGCTGTCACCCGGCCCCTGTGGGCGCTTGGCCTCTGCTTGAAGATGAGGAAGGGGCAGAGGATGGTGACTGCATTCCTGTCCTGGGGCTGTCGTCACAAGTGACCAAAAACTGAGGCTCAAACAACAGAATGCATTCCCACCGTTCTGGAGGCCACATGGCTGCAATCTGGAACTGCACGCCCTCCAGGGGCTCCAGCAGAGGGTCTGGCCTTGCATCCTGCGGCTTTCGGGGCTGCCGGTGAGCCTCGGCGTCCCGTGGCCTGCGGGTACTCCCCCAGGCACTACCTCTCTCTTCACACGGCCTTCTTCGTCTCTCCTCTTAGGAGGATGCCAGTCACTGGATCAAGGCCCACCTAACTCTAGTATTCCCTCGTCCTAACTTCCTGACGGCATCTGCAAAGACTCAATTTACAAATAAGGTCACATGCACAGGTACCAGGGGATAGGACTCGCACTTTTGTTAGGGGAACAAAGTTCAACCCACGGCAGCCATGAGGCTGGAGTGAGGCTGAGAGGAGAATACCTGGCGAGCCCTGGTCGGTTTCCTTCTCACTTTCCCATCGCTGGGAGCAGATTGCAGCCTATCTGGGTATTGCGTTCTTGTTTTGTCCCTGGTGGCCCTGTCCTCTTAACATTGCTACCTCTCCATTTTACACCATGCTTCTTGACCATGCTGCAGGGAGAAATCCCTTGTGCAGAAGATCGTCTGCCCCCTTCCAGTCTGAGTCCATCTGTAACCCTCCCTGTCTCCACACACATCCTGAGCTCCACACACCACCCTGCTCTGTGGGCAGAAGGCAGAAAACTCACTGCTCCCTTTGCTGTGCTGGGGCTGGTGTTTCCTCCTCTGTAGGGCCCAGGGTTCAGAGATAGACATATTCCCATGGATACGACAGTCAGCATTTACCAACAGGAATTAGGCTGCTTTCTTGTTTAAAAAAAATTAAAAATGATGTTGGCCGGGCACGTTCGCTCACACCTGTAATCCCAGCACTTTGGGAGGCCGAGGTGGGCAGATCATCTGAGGTCAGGAGTTCAAGACCAGCCTGGTCAACATGGTGAAACTCCATCTCTACTAAAAATACAAAAAGTAGCCAGGCATCGTGACCCACACCTGTAATCCCAGCTCCTCAGGAGGCTGAGGCATGAGAATTGCTTGAACCCGGGAGGCAGAGGTTGCAGTGAGATGAGATTGCACCACTGCACTGTAGCCTGGGTGACCGAACAAGACTCCATCCCAGCCAGGCGTGGCGGCTCACGCCTGTAATCCTAGCACTTTGGGAGGCTGAAGTGGGTGGATCACCTGAGGTCAGGAGTTCAAGACCAGCCTGGCCATCATGGTGTAACCCCATTTAAAACCCCATTAAAAAAAAAAAAAAGGACTCCATCCCAAAAAAATAAAATAGGCTGGGCCCTGTGGCTCATGCCTGTAATCCCAGCATTCTGGGAGGCCAAGGAGGGTGGATCACAAGGTCAAGAGATCAAGACCATCCTGGCCAACATGGTGAAACCCTGTCTCTACTAAAATACAAAAATTAGCTGGGTGTGGTGGCATGCACCTGTAGTCCCAGCTACTCGGGAGGGTGAGGCAGGAGAATTGCTTGAACCCGGGAAGCGGAGGTTGTAGTGAGCCAAGATTGCTCCATTGCACTCCAGCCTGGCGACAGATCGAGACTCTGTCTCAAAAAAAAAAAAATTAGCTGGGCAAGGTGGCACGCATCTGTAATCCCAGCTTCTCAGGAGGCTGAGGCAGAAGAATGGCTTCAACCCAGGAGACGGAGGTTGCAGTGAGCCGAGATCGTACTGATGCACTCCAGCCTGGGCAGACAGAGCAAGACTCCTTGTCCAAAAATAAAATGGTTCATTTAAAAAGCATGCAGTTTCTATAGAATAAATAAAATAGTTAATTTTTATTATATGGATCTTCAATTTAAAAAACCCCAGGCTCACTCCTGCAATCCAGCACTTTGGGAGCCTGAGAACCGCTTGAGTTCAGGAGTTCAAGACCAGCCTAGGCAGCAAAATGAGATCTCGTCTCTCCTAAAAATAAATAAATTGCTGGGTGCAGTGGCTCATACCTGTCATCCCAGCACTTTGGGAGGCTGAGGCAGGCGGATCACAAGGTCAAGAGATCGAGACATCCTGGCCGACCGTCGCTACTGAAAATACGGTATTAGCTGGGCTTGGTGGCATGCACCTGTAGTTTTAGCTACTCAGGAGGCTGAGGCAGAGAATTGCCTGAACCTAGGAGGCGGAGGTTGCAGGGAGCTGAGATTGCGCCTGGTAACAGAGCGAGACTGCATCTCAAAAAAAAAAAAATTTAAAAATTAACTGGGTATGGTGGTGCGTGCCTAGAATCCCAGCTACTCAACAGGCTGAGGTGGGAGGATCACTGGAGCCCAGGAGGTCTAAGGTTCAGTGAGCTGAGATCATGCCCCTGCATTCCAGGCTCGGCAATAGAGCGAGACCCTGTGTCCAAAGTAATAGTTAATTAAAAAAAACACACACACACACACACACAAAACACGGAGCTACCATGGCTTGGTTGAGGGTGCAGGCTGGTCAGGGTACTTTTCCAGTGCTGGATGTGAGCTTTCTCTTTCTTCCTTCTTTAAATTAGGGGTTGCTGTGATGAGATTCAAGAACCCCCCAGTGAACACCCTCAGCCTGGAGTTTCTGACGGAGCTGGTCATCAGCCTGGAGAAGCTGGAGAATGACAAGAGCTTCCGCGGTGTCATCCTGACCTCGGTAGGTGCCACTTCAGCTCCCCACCCCCACTGAGCTCTTGGCCCCAGTTCTCTGATCAGAGCACAGGCCTGTTGCACGTGGGAAGAGGCAGAGCCTGCCCACATGTGTCGAGGGACAGCCCGGCAGCCCCACCACCCTGGACTCCACGTGCCTCCATAGGAGGCTTCCAGCAGTGTAGTCTGGGTGTGCCCCAGCAGGGACCCAAACTGCCACGGGCCTCAAGCAGATCATTCCCAAAGGTGAAGGCGGACCAGCCTTGGAGACAACCTTCCCAGCCCAGGCCATCGTCTAGGCGGGTACTGGGGAGAGCTGCGGGGAGCAAGTGAGGGGGAGCCCTGCGTCTGTGGGGTCCTCGGGTGCTCCCCACTAGTATGACCTGGGTGCCCCGAGCCAGTCCCGCGAGCAGTGCCCATGCTCTCTGGTCCTCCGTGGGCTGGTCTTCAGGCTGAGTTCTCAGAGGGGTGAATCTCCTTGGTGTAAGCTCCTGTGCAGGGGACTCTGGGCGTTGCCTGAGTGCTGGCAAACACGAGGCATGGCATCTGTGGGAACAGCTTCATTACCAAGGTCACTGAGGGGCAGTCAGCAGTGTCTTTTCAGGCCCAGGAGGATGGCACCCTGAGGGGAAGTGGACCATGGTGGAGGTGAGGGGAGCGAGGTGTCCTTGGAGGCTTGGGTGGCTTTACAGGGCCTGGCCTGGAACTCCTGACCTCAAGTGATCCACCTGCCTCAACCTCCAAAAGTGCAGGGATTATAGGCATGAGCCACCACATCTGGCCTTATGTATTTATTGAGGTGGAATCTCCCTCTGTTGCCCAGGCTGGAGTGCAGTGACGCGAGCTTGACTTACTGCAACCTCCGCCTCCCTGCTTCAGATGATTCTTGAATGTTGAAGAATTTTAAAATGTTTTAAGTTTTAGTAGAGACAGTATCTCACTGTGTTGCCCAGGTTGGTCTTGAACTCCTGGGCTCAAGCACTCCTCCCACCTCAGCCTCCCAGTATGCTAGGATTACAGGTGTGAGCCATGGTACTTGGTTAATTTTTTTTCGCTCAATTTTTACTTTTTTGTACAGATGGGGTCTTGCTATGTTGCCCAGGCTGGTCTGGAACTCCCGGCCTCAAGCAGTCCTCCCATCTTGACCTCTCAAAACTCTGGGATTACAGGCATGAGCCACCAGCCGGGCCTGGGTCTTGAGTGACAGAAATAGAATGCATTTTGCAGAAACAAAGGACTGGCCTCTCGTTCTGCACGGCACCAGCTCACGTCGTCTGTGTGAGGACGGCAGAGCTGCGTTGCAGACCCACACCGCTCCTGGCTTTTTCACATGACCTAAGGATGTGGAGGGCGTCCCATCTGTCCCTGTCCCTCCTGCTCACACACATTAGGTGGTTGTCGTCCTCCTTCCTGCCGTCGGTGTGGGGTAAACATCTGCCCAGCTCTGCTTCTGTGAGTCAGGGTGTGCTGGGTCCGGCTGCAGGAACAAGTCCACTCACAGTTTCGGGAGGAGAATGTGCCATGCCGAGGGGAAGGCACCTTTGTCATTTGCTCAGGGGGCTGTGGTGGGTTTTGCACTCCTCCCCGAGCCTGTGTCCCTGGCCAGCAGCCCTGACTGGGTGTCCCAGGCTCCTGTGCTGGCACCCGCTACTCTAGCCGTGGGAGGGTCCCTTCCACCTATGCTCACCCCTCGCCCTTCCTTGGTAGCTGCTGAAGAACCCACACCTTGCAGGTCATTCTCCCACCCTGCTGGTCCACACAGGATTCTGCGGCTTGCTCGGCCCTTCGTGGGTGAATGAGAACGTGCACCCCTCTGGACTCAGGATTCTTCACCACACCTCTGGGTTCCTCTGCCCAAGCCGTACATGCAGAGCCAGAGAGCCGGCACACTCATGTCCCTGGGGCGGTGCCTGACCCTGCCTGTCCCCTCCTGTCCAGCTTGAACTGGGAAAGGGAAGAATGTTCTGGGAAGCACAGGGAAACCAGGTCCTCGAGAGGTCTAGGTCGAGTCCCTAGACCACCCAGTCCTGGCTCCTTGGGGGCAGCACCCACCACCCTGAGCATGACCTGGCCCTGCTGTGCCTTGGGCACCTGGGCTCCTGGTCCTGCAGCTGTGAGGCCAGCTGGGAGGTGGACTTGATAGGCACGTTGCCCCGGGCTCCCCTGCAGGACCGCCCCGGTGTGTTCTCGGCTGGCCTGGACCTGACGGAGATGTGCGGGAGGAGCCCCGCCCACTACGCTGAGTACTGGAAGGCCGTGCAGGAGCTGTGGCTGCGGCTGTACCAGTCCAGCCTGGTGCTAGTCGCCGCCATCAACGTGAGTGTCCCCACTCCCAGGTGACCTTGCTGGCTTTCTCCTGGGCCAGCCCCGGGGTGTGGGACAGATGCTGTCCTGCCCTCGACAGTGGGAGAGACCCTTTCTCCTAGGGGAAGGGGACAGTGGGGGAGACCCTGAGGCGTGCACGGGTGAGTGCACCATTGCAGACCGCATGGCGTGTTGAAAAGGGGAAGGTGGGCCTCAGGTGAGGGGCCTGGCCTGAGTCAGTCAGACAACTCCCAGAAAAGAGCCAGGGGGTGGGGACCAGGGACCATAGTTGACACCAGCCCAGGTGGAAGCTGTGCGGGTAAGTGGGTGAGCAGACCCACATTTTGGAAACATCACTCCATCCCTTCCAGGGGGAAGGCGGGGGAGGCTGAGAACAATGTGGGGGCTCAACCTCAGGAACCAGGGTGTCCTTCAGGATGGCTGTGACAAGCTGGGTGTGGGTGGAGCCTGGCAGAGGGGAGGGCTGGTGTGAGAGGAGGCCTGGATGGTGCTGCAGACAGATGTGAGGTCCTGTGCGGGGCAGTGGGTGTCTGCAGTGACAACAGGGTGAGTGTGGGGTTCCCAGGACATCCTGGTGGCGCTGGCTGCTGGGGATGGTAACGGGACCCCCTCGGGGCATGACAGCTCTGGCTAAATGCTTGTGTGGCAGTTTAGCATTGAGTAAAAGCTCTGAGAGGACAACTTGCTCCCCTAACTGAATGGTTTTAAAAAGTGATTTTTCTGTCCCCTAAGAGCTAATGACCCTTGGCTGAGGACGAGCCTCAGACCCTCCTTGTCAAGCCCTAAGCGGCCAGTTCCCTCCCCATCCATTTCCAAGTGCACACCTAGCCCAGACTATGTGGCTGCGGGGCCCTGGGGGAGTAGGGGCACCCCAAGGGTACAGCCCTCCTTGGTATCCTTGGACTCAGCCCTCTGGAACACAGTTGGAACCAGCAGCACCTAAGAGCCCCATCTCACCTCTCCCTGCAGGGAGCCTGCCCCGCCGGAGGCTGCCTGATGGCCCTGACCTGTGACCACCGCGTCCTGGCGGACAACCCCAAGTACAGCATAGGACTCAATGAGACCCTGCTGGGCATTGTTGCCCCTTTCTGGTAAGGCCCTGGGCTGCAGCCACATGCCACCCTTGCCGTGGAAGGAACAGACATGCCTGGGAGCCTGGGGTCACTTGGTGAGCGGGTGCCTGCATTCCAGGTTTAAAGACACCCTGGTGAACACCATCGGGCACCGGGCGGCGGAGCGCGCCCTGCAGCTGGGGCTGCTCTTCCCTCCGGCGCAGGCCCTGCAGGTGGGCATGGTGGACCAGGTGGTGCCGGAGGAGCAGGTGCAGAGTGTGGCGCTGTCAGCGATAGCCCAGTGGATGGCCATTCCAGGTGAGGCGCAGGGTGTGGCGGGCGCCCAGTGACGCTGGGGAGACCAGAAGGCTCTCCACACAAAGGTTCTCTGTGGACGTCTTGCCTGCAGGGGACTGTTTGTAATCACAGCGTGTGGGTGTCAGGAGACTGCTGTAACAACACAGCACAGACCGGCTGGCCCAGACACACAAGTTGATGCCATGGTGCTGGAGACCAGAGGTGCAAAATCGGGGTGTGGGCAGGGCTGCGCTCCCTCCCCGGGTTCCAGGGAAGGCCCCGTCCTGTCCCGGCCCGCTTCTGCTGGCTCCAGGCCTTCAGGGCTCATGGACGCCTCGCTCTAGTCTCTGCCTCCATCCTTACGTGGCTTTCTCCCCTGTTTCTCTGGGTCTCAGATCTCTCTCTCCCTTCTCAGGACGCCTGTCATGTGATTTAGGACCTGCCCACAATCCAAGATGATCCCAACTTAATTACATCTGCAGAGACGCTTTCCAAATAAGGTCACACTTCCAGGTTCCAGAGCAGTGCTTAGGACTTGGACCTGTCTTTTGGGGTACACTTTTCAACGTACTACAAAGACAACTATCCATTTCATAGAAATAGGGCTGGCCATATCAGCAATGGTACAGACCCAGGCCCAGCATGGTGTCTCTAAAGGGCCGGGTGGCTTGTGGGCTCTGTAGGTAAGACCTTTGTAGCAGAAAGCAGCCACAGGGGAGACGTAAACTGACGGGTGTAGCTGTGTTCCCGCAAAGCTTTATGGACACTGGACCAGGCGCAGTGGCTCACACTATAATTCCAGCATTTTGGGAGGCTGAGGTGGCAGATCACTTGAGGTCAGGAGTTCAAGACTATCCTGGCCAACATGGTGAAACCTCGTCTCTACTAAAAATACAAAAATTAGCGGGCATGGCGGCACGTGCATCCCAACTACTAGGGAGGCTGAGGCAGGAGAATCACTTGAACTTGGGAGGCAGAGGTTGCAGTGAACCAAGATTGTGTCACTGCACTCCAGCCTGGGTGACAGAGCGAGACTCCATCTCAAAAAAAAAAAAATTATGGACACTGAAATTTGAGTTTCACATAATTTTCACTTGTCACAAAATACTAACCTTTTTTTTTTTCAACTATTCAAAAATGTAAAAACAAGCCAGGCACGGTGTAATCCCAGCACTTTGAGAGGCTGAGGTGGGTGGATCACCTGAGATCAGGATTTGAGACCAGCCTTGCCCACATGGCAAAACCCCATCTCTACTAAAAATACAAAATTTAGCCAGGTGTGGTGGCAGGTGCCTGTAGTCCCAGCTACTCTGGCGGCTGAGGCAAGAAAATCGCTTGACCTGGGTGGCGGAGGTTGTAGTAAGCCAAGATCATGCCACTGCACTCCAGTCTGGACAAGAGAGAGAGATTGTCTCAAAAAAAAAAAAAAAAAAGTAAAAACCATTTATTCATAGCTTCAGGGCCTGCGGGAGCAGATTTGCCAACCCTGATACAAATGACTGAAGGCCATGCTGCCATTTCCTTGCTATAAGAGGATATTTAGTGCCCTGGAAATACTCTTCATCATATAATTGAGTGAAAAATACATATATATATATTTATAAAATTGAGTGAAAGTAACACAAAAAAACACAATCTCTACGGTATCATCAGTGGACAGAAACGCTGGGTTTTCTCCCAGTTTCTGTTTGAACTTTCATAGCAAGGGTGGGAGTGGGCCAGGTGCAGGGACTCACATCTGTAACCAGCACTTTGAGAGGCTGAGGCCAGACGATCACTTGAGCCCAGGAGTTGGGGACCAGCCTGGGCAATGTAAGAGATCCTCTGTCTACAAAAAATACAAAAATTGGCCAGGCAGTGTGGTGCACACCTGTCGTCTCAGCTACTCAGGAGGATGAGGTGGGAGGATCACCTGAGCCCGGGAACTCAAAGGTGCAGTGAGTCGTGATCAACCTACTGAAGTCCAGTGTGGGCAACAGAGAAGATCCTGTCTCTTTAAAATAAAAAAAAATAGGGCTGGGCGCAGTAGCTCATGCCTGTAATAATCCCAGCACTTTGGGAGGCAGGCAGATCGCCTGAGGTCAGGAGTTTGAGACCAGCTGGCCAACATGGGAAAACCCCATCTCTACTAAAAATACAAAATTAGCTGGGTATGGTGGCCTGCACCTGTAATCCCAGCTACTTAGGAGGCTGAGGCAGGAGAATCACTTGAACCCAGGAGGCAAAGGTTGTAGTGAGCCAAGATTCCACCACTGCACTCCAGCCTGGGCAACAGAGCAAGACTCCATCTCAAAAAATAAAAAATAAGGTCAGGCGCAGTGACTCACACCTATAATCCAAGCACTCTGGGAGGCCGAGGCAGGTGGGTCATCTGAGGTCAGGAGTTCGAGACCAGCCTGACCAACATGGAGAAACCCCTTCTCTACTAAAAATACAAAATTAGCCGGCGTGGTGGCACATGCCTGTAATCCCAGCGACTTGGGAGGCTAAGGCAGGAGAGCTGCTTGAACCTGGGAGAGAGAGGTTGCTGTGAGCTGAAACTGCACCATTGCACTCCAGCCTGGGCAACAAGGGACACTCTGTCTCAAAAATAAATAAGTTGGGAGTCACCCCACTGCCCCGAAAGTGGGATTTCAGTGGTGGGCCCTGTTTTCTTTAGACCACGCCCGACAGCTGACCAAGGCCATGATGCGAAAGGCCACAGCCAGCCGCCTGATCACGCATCGCGACGAGGACGTGCAGAACTTTGTCAGCTTCGTCTCCAGAGACTCCATCCAGAAGTCCCTGCAGCTGTACTTAGAGAGGCTCAGACAAAAGAAAGGCTAACAGCTGGGCTCCCACAGGCTTTCAGCCACACGTGCCCCTCTGGGTCCTGGTGGGATCTCAAACAAGGTATTTTTCAACTTGAAAGTACTGCCAGCGTTTTGTTTTGCTGATCTTACAGAGAAGGTCCTGTTCCTCGTCTTCCCCCCACCACACACATACGGGTGCCTATGCCTGGCAGGCAAGGGGGGTTGGAGGGCAGCCTTTTGACTTGGCATTGTGACTGGCAGGGGGCACCGTTCTGGACCTGGTGAGGTCATCACTGAGTGTCTCCATTCCCAAGGCAGAATCGTAAATCAAGTCCCCGGTCGTCCACCCCAGGCTTTGGACTGTCTGCTCTTAGGTGTAAGGCCAGGTGGTCTTCGCCTCCATGACCCACACAGGACCCCCCAGAGGAAACCCTTTGGCCACCGCCCTTATTCACCTGGATGAAGAGTGGACAGCGAATCGGAGCAACTGGGGGATCCTTAGTGGGCAGGAGCAGGATTCTGGAGGCAGCTGTGCTGCCAGGGCTCGAGTGTCCCTAAAGGATTTTGCATGGCTGGGTGCAGTGGCTCATGCCTGTAATCCCAGCCCTTTGGGAGGCCAAGGCAGGTGGATCACCTGAGGTCAGGAGTTCAAGACCAGCCTGGCCAACATGGCGAAACCCCATCTCTACTAAAAATACAAAAATCAGCAGGGCGTGGTGGTGGGTGCCTGTAATCCCAGCTACTCAAGAGGCTAAGGCAGAGAATTGCTTGAACCCAGGAGGCAGGGGTTGCAGTGAGCCGAGATTGCACCACTGCACTCCAGCCTGGGCAACAGTGAGACACCAAAAAAAGGATTTTGCAAGAACCAAACTCATCCAAAGCCCTGAAACTAACGTGTTTCCTCCCATGTGATTCAGACCAAGTTCCCAAATGCTGGTCCCATGTGATGTTTCAAAAACCAGAAACTTCATCGGACCCCCTCAGTGACCCAGTAGACCCGTGGGCCTGCCTGTTCATCAATGTGGTGGCCTTGCCCAGTGCCCCCCCCCCGCACTGCTTTCAGGCTCCCCAAAAGCTCTAGTGGTGCTGACCAGTTGGGGTGTGGTGCCGACCTCCCCTTGCAGTGCTGGGTGAGACTAGGCCGCTGAGACAGACAAGTGTCTGGGGTTCCCTGCAGGGCCCTGGACTGGGGGCTGCAGGGTGGGCCTGGGGAAAGCTCTTTTGAGACCCCTGTGGGCCCGGGAGGCTGGTGTGTCAGCACCATCCCTGTCCCAGCTGTGCTCACAGTAAGTACAGGCTCCTGGGAGCATTTGTAGTTTTCACAGAGGATGAGCAAGGAGCATCCCTGAGCTGCCTTCCAGGGCCAGCAGGGTCCGACGGTGGCCAGCTCCTACCAGGGCACGGGGGGGCAGGCCAGGCCATGGCCCAGAACCCATCTCCCTGAGCTGCATTCCCTCAGGGACACGGGGCTGCCCCTAAGGAGCTGGGGCCAGGTCCCAGACAGGCTGGTTCCCAAGGAAGGACAGAGGCCTGAGAGCCAAGCTGTGGGGCCCAGCTGGGAGCAGCTCGTTTATTGAGCAGATGTCTGCGGGGCAGTGTGCCCGGCACCCCTTGTGGGGCTCCTCACAACACCCCATGAGGTCGGTGGATGCAGCTCATCTCACAGATGGGGAACAGAGGCTCAGAGCGGCCCGTCATGTGTCCATGGCCCCTGGTCCATGCCCCACAGACTGCCTTGGGGCCTCACTGACGGGTGGCTGCCATGCTGAAGGGGTCACAAATGGGGCCATTTCTCAAGGCCAGGGTCTGCAGGTGGCATACCCCAGCCAGGCCTCAGGTCATCGGTGCGACTTGAGGGTCACCTCCACCGGAAAGTGGTCGCTGATGGCGAGAGCCTGGGGGGAGAGGGTGAGCCTCAGGGGCGCTGCTCGCAGCAGGCCTCCCCCAGCTCCACCTTGGAAAAGCGCCCCCACCACCCACCAGACTGGGCCCACTGGGTGTCCACAAGCCCCGGGAGGGGCTGGTGAGGCCTGGGTGCCCACCCCTGCTGCTGTATTGGGGCAGGGGCAGAGCGGGTCACCACTGGCCCCGTGAGGGAAAGACAAGGTACCCTGCCTGCCCAGAGCTCCACATGGGTTGGGTCAGGATCTTCCGGGTCCTTGGAAATTAGCCCTGGTGCAGGGAGGGGAGCTGAGGTGGGCCGGCCTTGGCGCTGGCCTCTTCCTTGCTGCCTGCGTGTGCCAGGGTGGTGGGGACCCAGGACCCGGGCTACCGCATGGCCCACTTGCCTGAGCCTGATCCAGGCGGAATTCCCTCTGGAAGTCGTGCACGGTGGCCGACTGGGGCTTCAGGCTCCGGCGCAGGTGGGCGCCGCAGGCCACGATGCGGTCGTAGGCGCAGTCCGAGTTGCCCACTGTGGTGTCGGCGCTGTCGGGGATGAGCCACTTGAAGATCTCACTGCTCCTCAGACGGATGGCGGCCCAGTCCTGCGCCCGCACGTAGCTGCAGTCCGCGTTGAAGTCGCCAAGGAACAGCAAGTCCTGGGGGCGCCGCGCAGCCGGGTCTGAGCCGCCCCCAAGCCACGTGGCCCCGCCCTCATGGCCCAGACCCCGGGGCGTGCCTGCAGGGACCCCGGGACCGAGGGGTGGGCTTACGTCGGTGCCCCACTTGTCGATCACGTCCAGGTACACGTCGTAGAGCGCATCGATCTCCGCCACGGCTTGGTGAGGCGCCGCATGCAGCGGGATCAGCACCAGCTCCCGCGCAGCTGCGGGAAGGGGTCCGGGCGTCACGGGCGGCGGGAGGGGAGGGGAGGGGCGGGACCGGCGGGGCGGGGCGGGGCCCGCTCACCTAGGCCAGCGGCCGAGAACTTGACGACGAAGGGCTCGCGGCTGAATGCGTCCTCGGGGTCCGGGTACTGGTAGGTGTCCACGACCGACACCGCGTCCTTCCTAGGAGATGGAGGTCCCGCTGAGCCCCCCACCTCCTCTGCCCCACGCCCCCCTCCCTGCGCGTCCCCCTCACCTGTATACGAACAGGTACATCTCCTTGTACTGGTCTCGGCCCAGGGGCTGGCTGCTCACAAAGCTGTACTCGTGCTCGGACATGCTGCGAAGACACGGGCCGGTCCGGGGTCAGGGCGCCGCGCCGGGGCAAGATCCCAGCCGGGGGTCGCGACGAGGAGCCCTGCCCACCACACCTGTTGATCAGCTCCATGAGCGCGGACACGGCGCTGAGGTCCGGGTCTCGCACCTCCTGCACCAGCGCGAGGTCATAGCCAGCCAGGATCTGGGGAGGAGTGGAGGGTGGGGGTTCAGCGCGGTCAGCACCCCCAAACCCCGCCCTGCCCCGGCCCGGGCCCCACCTTCGCGATAATGCTGCCGCAGTCCGGATCCGACACTTTGCTGTCCCCGAAGCTCTGGATATTGAAGGCTCCGATGCGCAGTGCCGCGGCCCCGGCGGCTTCCAGCGCCCAGAGCGTGGCCAGCAGAGCCCGGGGCCAGCCCATGGAGGGGAGCGCAAGGCTGGGAGGGACAGACGCGGCCGCCTACGCAGACCCGTTGTCAGACCCACTGACCCACCCCTCTCCTCCGCGGTCGCCCCGTGCCGGCCAGTGCGAAGCAGCATCTGCCCCGCTCTTTGCAGGCTCCCAGGGCACCGCTGGGCTCTCAGCGACCGCTGCCTTCCCACTGCGGGAGAAGCCGCAACCCGAATAGAGGGCCTGGCCCATCGAGCCCTAGCTCGGCGCAGCCAGGAGACTCACCTGGGATGTGGGTGCTGCGGCCCAAGGCTCAGGGGTCCTGGAGGAATGGGGATCCTGGTCCAGGCTGGGGGCACACCCGACACAGGACTGCGCCGACTCTCTCTGGCAGCAGCTCTGGCACCAGGGCAGGGGCCAGTATTTGAGGTCTTGATGCAGGGAGGGGCCGGGCTGCACTGGGTCCCGCCCCCTCAACTGAGCTGGGTGCCCATGAATTCCTGGCTCTCATTCCCATGGAGACCCCCAGGGAAAGGGGTGGGAGACCTGTCTGAGCTGGTTCTGGTACCCCAGGCCTTTCCCAGAACCATCCCAGAAGCCCCTGCCAGCCCCCTGGGATGGAGGTAGACGGTGACCGCCACATCCTAGTCCTGGCCGTGTTCTTGTCCTGCCCCTAGAAACTAGGTCACCTAGACTCTGCCTTCCTGAGCAAGAATTCCCTCAGAGAAAGAAAGGCAGCGCAGGAAGGACCAGCCGTACTCCCAGCCAAGCATCTCCTGCAGCCACACCACCTGCTCACCCTGCGACGGAGGCCAAGGCTCCTGGATCTCCCTGTCCCCATCCCTGGTCCTCCCACCCACCCTGCAGGACTCAGGTGGCCGGGGGCATGGCTCCAGCTAGGCAGGGCAGGAGGTTGTTGGTCAACATGCCAATGACACCCACACACCACCAAGGCGCCGGCAGGGCTGGCAGGAGTTCCTGGGCAGGGAGGCCAGGCACGTGAGTTTAGGGGTGGCCTGGGAAGCAAGTATTGCTGCCAGGCCCTGGGCAAAGGTAGTGGCACCTGCTGTGGAGGCCGCTGCTGCCACAACATCACAAGCTGCAGGTTCTCATGTTTTATTGTAAAGCAACAAGAAACTCTTATGTACACTGCCCATAAGAGTACCAGGCAGGTGGTACTCTTATGGGGCACCGCCATTCTGTGCCATCTTCTCTACCAAGCCAGGCAGGCGTGGGCGGGGCGCTCAGAGTCCTCTGCCCTGTCCCTGCCCTGCTGGGTCCCTGCAGGCCCCATGCTAGACGATGACCGTCTGCACCTCCAGCTGGCCCTCCGGCGAGGCAATGACCAGCTCGCCCGCATGCTCCAGGATCTCAATGTCCTCTGATGACACCATGGTCACAGTGGCCTGTTCAGTGCCACTTGCCCCTGCTCGGGCGGCGAGCACAGTGCCCTCACTGATGGCCGAGGCCAGCGTCATGGCCACCTGCTCCGTCAGGCTTTCGGGAGTGGCGATGGTGATGGTGTCGGCAGCAGCCGCCTCTGGGCCCAGCGCTGTCTCCTCATCCATGGTGACGTTCTGCACGATGATCTGGTGGCCGGCGCTGGCCTGGTGCACGATCTGCTGCACCACTTTCATGATGTGGCTGTCCACCTGCGGGGCCACAGCTCAGCGGGGCCACAGCTCAGCGGGAGCGGCTGCACCGGGGAGCCTCCCCGCCCCCGCCCGCCCCGTCCCTCACCTCCGTCTGGGTGCCCTCGATGATCTCCGCGGCCTCGCTGGTTTCTGCATCATCCGCAGTGGCCTGGGCAGAAGGGCAGAGGTCAGCTTTGGCAGCCCCAGGGTCCCATCCCAGCCCCGGGCTTCACACCCACCTCGATTATATACTCCTGGGTGTCGGCCACCACGGACGAGAACTCTACCAACACCGTGTGCGGGTCCTCCGAGAGGACAGTGGTGGCTGCCGCAGGGCTCTCCTCAGACACCAGCAACTCCTCCACCTCCAGCAGACAGCCCCCTGTGGGTGGGGACTGTCAGGGCTTGGCCAGCCCAGGCCCTCTCCCGCCCCGACGCCCGCCTCCGCTGGACCAGACCTTTGGTGCGCAGGTGCCGGTTCAGCGTGCCGTGCTCTGCGAATCCGCGGCCACACTTGTAGCACTTGAACGGCTTCTCGCCTGTGTGGTGCCGCACATGCCGCACCAGTGAGCCCTTCTCTCGGAAGCCCCGGCTGCAGAACTGGCACACGTGTGGCTTCTCCTCCAGGTGTGTCCGGAAGTGCACCTGCTGCGCGTTCTGTGGGGACGCCTCTCAGTGCCGGCCTGGCTTCAGCCACCATACACTACAGCTCTCCCCTCCCGCTTCTGGGCCCAGGGCCAAGACTGAGCAGGGTGAAGGCGGGGAATGGGGTGCATCTGGGCCAGGGCCGGGGAGCAGGAGGACGGGGAGAGGCGCCAGGGGCCTGGGGCCAGAGGCTCACCTTGGTCTTGTAGCGCTTGCCGCACTCGGGACAAGGGTAGGGCCGCTCGTCTGAGTGGACGCGCCGGTGGCCGCGCACATGGGCGATGGTCTTGTACAGCTTCCCACAGTCCCCACAGCGGAAGCGGCGCTCACGCACGTGCACCTCCTGGTGCTTCTTGAGCAGGTAGGCCTTGGGGAAGGCCTTGCCACACTGCGTGCAGGTGAACGGCCTCGGTCCTGCAGCCACACACAACATCAGGCCAGGCCCACCACCTGCGGGCCCACCCAGCCACCTGCCACCTGCCCACAGCTCCCTTGGCCCCCCGCTGGACACCCACAGGCACCCGGGCCACCTACAAGCCATCCACTGCCGTGGGCCACACACCCACCCATCACCCACCGGTGTGGCCCCTCTTGTGGGCCTCCAGAATGGCTGCTGTCGGGAAGGTCTCACTGCACTGAGGACATGGGTGGGTCCTGGGCACTGCTGAGGCCTCGCTGGCCACCTGCTGGGAAACCACAGAAAGGCCTCCAGCACCCGGGGGAGGCTGTGCCCTGGCAGTGCCAAGGACCCAACCATGGGCCCCACCCTGGCAGGCTCCCTCGCAGCCCCAGGGAAGGTAGTAAACAGATCAATGGACAGTCACTGCAGAAAGCCACTGCAGGAAGTGCAAAGGCCAGCATAGGAACAGTCCCCGGGGTCCAGCCCAGGAAAGGGGCCTGCAGGTGGCACCTACTGTCTCCAGTGGCTGCACTTCCAGTACCGGCAGCTGCGGGGCCGCCTCTGCCAGGGGCTGGGGACTGGACCCAGCAGCAGGGGCTGGCTCCAGGGCACCCTCCTCCCCTGCAGCGCGCTCAAGGACGATGCCAGAGTTCTGCATGGCCTGGTGCAGCAGGTTCTCACGGCTGCCCTCGCTGGAGCAGGGGAGCTCCTGGGAGATGGGGGACTGCAGGGGAGGCAGAGAGAGGAGGCTGGCCGAGCAGCCTGGCATCCGGCACCCACCCTCAACCACCCCACGGGCAGACCCAACACCAGGGGCCTTGTGCAAACCCCTGGAGCCCCATGTCGCTCCCACTGGCCCTGCTCTCCTTGCAGAAGCCCAGCCCTCGCCTGCCTGGCCCAGACCCTTGGAGCTAGTGCCTAGAACCAAGACTGGCACTGAGTGGACAGAAAACAGAGCTGCCCCACGGGGCTCCCCTGCCAGCCCCCACCTCTGGAGCCAGGGCTTTCATGCCCAGGGGCAGCTCCTGCATCTGGACGTGGACTTCGTGGATGACAGTGCCCTTGGCATCTGTCACCAGGTGAATCACAGGAGAGGTCTCTAGGGGCTCGCCTGTCACCGGTGATGTGACTGTTCCCAAGGCAGCAGTTCCAGCTCCAGACCCTTCAAGGCAGAGTGAGGGAGTGAAGATCCCTCACACCCCAGTGGCGGCTGGTTCCACAGCCAGCCCCTGGGACTAGACAGCTGCCCACGTCACACTGACCTGCAGGCGCGTCCTCTCTGCTGACGGCTACATCCTTGCTCACACTGAAGCGGATCTTCTCCGTGCAGGGGGTGAGAGACTTGAGGTGCCGGGTCAGCGCACCCGACTCCCGGAAGCTCTTCCCACACTTGGAGCACTTGTAGGGGCGCTCGTCTGCAGAGAGAACCCAGTCAGCCCCGGGCAGCCCCGGCAGGCTGGTGACGAGAGGACAAGGCAAAGGCAGGCAGGGGCCCCGCCTCCTCCCCCGAAGCTGGGGAACTCCAGGCCAGGGCACCCCAGGGCCAGCGTCAGGGTGCTGCAGGGCTCCGGCCCCAGGTGCGACCAGCTCACCCGTGTGCCGCCGGTGGTGCCGGATGAGCGAGCCCTTGGTGCGGAAGGAGGCCCCGCAGAGCTTGCACTCGTGGTCCTTGCGGCTGCTGTGAGTGACCATGTGGGCCTTGAGGATGCTGCCCTGCGGGGAGGGCAAGGCAGCTCAGGGCCCTCCCAGGGGGGACAGGAGGGGGCTGCCGCCCACACACTGGCTCCCGGAACACCAGCTCACCGTCTTGAAGGTCTTGTGGCACAGCGCACACACGTAGCGGCCATCCTTGTTCACCAGGAGCTTCACCTGGGCCTGCTCGCCCTCCCCTGCGAGCCCGAGCCCCAGCCCCTGAGGGCGGGGGCTGCCCGGGGCCTCGGCCATCTCGCTGTCCCCCGGCTCTGCCTCAGCAGCCACGATAACCTCTTTGATGTGCCCACTACCTAGGAGAGGCATTTCTACCTGAGCCCCAGGACACGCCCCTGCCCAGAGACCCCAGAGACTGCCAGCACCAAGGGAGGGGACCTGCTGCTGTGGGCCACAGCCTGGATCCAGCCGGCCCTGAGCCCTCGACACACAGGCCCGAGCAGCAGCCAAGGTGTCGTTCACCTCTCCAGGTCAGAGTGAGGCAGGGAGACACCTCCCAACTCCTCCAGGCTGCCCAGAGATGCTCCAGGGCCCCCAGATGTGTTCCCATGAGCATAGATGCCCCATCCCCAAAGCCAGCAGGACATGCGGGTTCTGGTGACAAGGTCCCTGGGCGCAGAGACAGCCGCCTGTCCTGCTCGCTGCCATGGCTCCCACCAACATAGGGAGGTCACTCCACCATCAGAGATGGGCCAGGCCACTCAGCAGGGAGAGCCCAGTCCCAGAGCAGGCTTGGCCTTGGGGAATGAACGCTCTCCAGACACCCGGGCCAGCCTGAGCCGAGGAAGCCAGGCTTTAGCACTTCTCAAGGGTGCTGGGAAAATCTGACAATGTACAAAGCTCGGCTGTAAACACTGCACGCTTTCTGCTCATAAAGATGACAAATGGGAAACAGCTGTGAAGCCACTTCTTAGAAACCACCTCAGTCCGGCTGGCGTCTTGTTTTGACAAGCTGTTCTCTTGAAAAACAACAAAAGCACCGTTGACTCAGAAACAATTAAGGGCCCCTCCTGCCTGAGCCCTGGCCAACGCACTGGAAGCCCCAGAGGTGAGCTTCCAAAGGACAGAGGCCTCTGATGGGGAGGACCTGAGGGAACATGGTTGCCGCGAGGCCACAGAGAAGAAATGAGTTTTTCCCAAGGAAGAGGGAGGAGGGCCTGGAGGTGAGCTCCAGCTGCCCGCACCCCTGTACCCGCAAAGACAGGGCCTGGCACTGTCCTGTTCCTGGGCTGCCAGCAGGCAGGACCCTGTGCCATCTCTGTTGGAGGCCGACAGGAGAGCTGGCAACCATGGGGGCTCAGTCCACCGGGCCTGCTGACTGGCCAAGGGCACACTCAGGGTACCCAGGATGCCTGCCAAGGGGAAAATTCTAGGGGTGCCAGAGTGGCCAGGGTGCCGAGGGGGCCCCTGAAGCAGGGAGGGTGCTGGGCCCAAGCCTGGGGGCTGCTGGAGGTCAGGTGGGTGGAAAGGGGCCTGGGTGGCCAGAGACCGAGCTCCGAGACCCCGCCAGAACCTCAGGAGTTCATGCTCGAGAGGACGCCACCATCCCAGAAACCAAAAGCCAGGCTGAGGCCAGAG
Source organism: Plecturocebus donacophilus (assembly GCA_004027715.1). Taxonomy (NCBI): domain Eukaryota; kingdom Metazoa; phylum Chordata; class Mammalia; order Primates; family Pitheciidae; genus Plecturocebus; species Plecturocebus donacophilus. The sequence goes on from PVKP010029517.1 coordinate 18,981, forward strand.
CCCGCCCCTCCCACACGAACATTCCGAGCTGTGAGTGTCTTGGTCACAGGAATGCTGGGAAGACAGCACGGAGGTGAGACAGATGCTGCCACTGCCTCCCAGAGAGCGGCCTGCTCACGGGTGCCCTTCCCGGGCCCGGGGCTGGCCTCTGCCATGGCTCCTTTACCTCCTCCTCTCGCCATAGCCGGTCCGCAGGGCGGCCCAATGCCAGGTTCCACCTGGTGCCCAAACCCACTTCCTGTCCAGCTACCCACTCCCTGCCTGCCTCGCCTCGGCCCAGCAGGCTCCCCAGACAGCAGCTGTGCCCCGCCCTACTTCCCACAGCATCAGGCCCCTGCCAGCTCCCTCCCTGGCATCTGCACACCCGACCCAGCCGCCTCTGGCTCCCTCAACTTGCCCAGGCCCTGGCTGGCTCTGAATGTCCCCCCTGCACACACATCTGTCCCTGATGAGTGAGACCGTCCAGACCTTGCAACAGCCCCTCCCAGAGCACATCAGGAAGACACTTCCACTTTAAAAGTAGCCATCAAAGAAGCCTGGCATTCCTTGTTCATGAAAGCCCAGTGAGGGCCAGTGCAGCAGCCACCACCCCCACACCAGAGTGAACACTGGAGGGCAGGCCAAGGCCAGCAGTGAGTCCAAGCCCGGCTGGAGAGTCCCGTCCATCTACCCTGCACCCACCTGGTGGGTGTTACTGCCTACGAGCAGAGAGCAGGAACCAGAGGGGTGGCAGGGAAGTAGGGAAGATTCTGGGAGAAGCAGGGCAGAGACAGCCCAGGAAAGGTGGAGGGAGCAAGCACAGCCTGAAGACTCCTGGTGCCACCTGAGGAAGGTGGGTGCCCAGTGCTCCCTCCTCCCTCCTCTCTTCTTCCTCTTCCTGCAGGCTGTGCCCCCAGAAAGGCTCCCACAAGGCCGTGACCCCTCCCAGCCAGGCCCTGCTCTCAGGAGAGATGAGCATACAGGCAGCAGAAGCCCGATCCTCAGGCCCCACCACGAGGGTCTATCAGGTCAGTGATCCATGACAGCCAGCTTACCAACGAGGTCGGGTGCGTGGCTGATGTCTGCTGCCAGGGAAGCTGCCTCCACCACGATGTGGGCCACAGTGATGGGCTCCTCTGGGCCTGGTGCTGCTGGCACCACCTGTCAACAGGGGACAGGGAACAGAGGGGACTCATCTGTGTGCTCCAGAGTTCTGAGAAGAGGCCTGGGCTCTGCTGGTGTAAAGCTGTGGAGGTGTGACCTGTGGCACTCAGGCCTGGATCTATGTCCTTGGGACAACGGTGGTGGGGTCTCTCGTCTTCCCCCACTGGACCACAGGTCCCAGCCCAGCCCCTTCAGCCCAGGGCCGGGGTCAGCACTGTCACTCTCACGCCTCTGGCCATGTGGGCTGGACCTGGAGCACGGGGCACCTGCAGGGAGGGACCAGCAACTCTGGCAGGAAGCTGGACTGGCCTGCAGGAATGATGACACAGCCCCAGCCCACCAGCCCTAGCCAAGCGGTCAGGAGAGGGCCCTGGGGGTGTGAGCCAGAGGCCTTCCTGAAGGAGAGGGCACCTCTTTGAGAGGTAGGTAAACAGCACAGGCTCAGCGTAAGGTGACCAGGGTCCAGCATCACCTGGGCCACACCCTGCTGGTGGCCGGAGACCACTGACCACTCTTTGGGCCTGCTCTCCTGATTCTGTGCAATGTGGGTAACAAATGCCCACTGCAGCGTATGCGGGGTTCATAGGCCTGTGTGTCCAGCCCAAGCTGGGCATGGGGCTCAGCAAAAGTGGCCATTTTGATGATGAGAGAGCGGTATCCCCGCGGCCACACTTCACCTGTGAAGTCCCCAGGGACTGTGTGTGCAGGACAGAAGGTGCCCCAGAGCCAAAGACCCTCAGGCTCCAAGAAAGAAACGATCCCAGCTCCCAACAGCACGGGCTCCGGCCAGAGGCTGCTGAGAAGGCTGGGCCACCGCAGGCCCTCCGGGACACCCCAGAGCGCCATAGGCTCACAAACCTGGACCTTCCCACACTGCAGCCAGGTGCCTGCCCTCTGCCTGCCCACGCGGCCTCCAGAACCAGCTGCACAGGTCCATCCTGTAGTGCGGCTTCCTCCCCTACCCGTCAGGTGAACCCGGGAGGGGGTGGCGGAGTGGGCTGGGGCTCACCTCCGGGCCCAGCAATGCTGTGGTGGCAGGGGTGGCGGGCAGGGCCTCCTGAGGGGCCCGCTGGCAGGCCTTCTGAATCTTGTGCTGAACAAAGTCCTCCAAGGCCGTGAACTCCGCCTGGCAGCGGCCGCATCTGTGCACGTCGTCCTCATCTGCAACAAGCCTGCTGTCAGCAGGGCCTGGGAGGCAGAGGCTGGGCAGACAGGGCCCCATCTGGCTTTTCCTCCAGCCCCAGAACAGACTCCACCAGGAGGCCATCAGAAGCAGAGCTACTTCCTGAGGCTGCTGAGAACACTCTCGAGCTCAAAACAAGGTCACCCCAGGGTACAGCTCCCATCTTCTGCAGGTCTGCAGGGGCCAGACACACCCCCAGGTCAGCACCCAGCAGGGGGTGGCCCTGACCGCATGCTTAGGCTGCAGGCATCTGGCCCCCTGCATGAGATGATGATACATGGCCATGCCCATGGCCCCCACCTCAGCAATGAGAGGCAAGAGGCCCAGAGAGGGGCTGAGAGGCAGAGGGATTCCTCCATGCTGGCTTGGGGACAGTAAAGGACCAGGATTTAAGACTATTGGGACCAGGCATAGTGGCTCATGCCTATAATCTCAGCACTTTGAGGGAATGAGGTGGGAGGATAGCTTCAGCCCAGGAGTTCAAGACCAGCCTGGTCAACGTAGCAAGACCTGTCTCTACCAAAAGAAAAAAAAATGTTTTTAAAACATTTTTAATTTAGGCCAGACACAGTGGCTCATGCCTATAAACCCAGCACTTTGAGAGGCCAAGGTGGATGGATCACCTAAGGTCAGGAGTTCAAGATCAGCCTGACCAACATGCTGAAACCCTGTCTCTACTAAAAATACAAGCTGGGCCTGGTGGCTGACGCCGGTAATTCCAGCACTTTGAGAGGTCGAGGCGGGCAGATCACCTGAGGTCAGGAGTTCAAGACTAGGCTGACCAACATTTCTACTAAATGAGAGAAACTCCATTTCTACTAAAAATACAAGAATTAGCTGGGCATGGTGGCGCATGCCAGTAAATCCCAGCCACTTGGGAAGCTGAGGCAGGAGAACTGCTTGAACCCAGGAGGCGGAGATTGCGGTGAGCCAAGATCGCGCCATTGTACTCCAGCCTGGGCAACAAGAGTGAAACTCCATCTCAAAAAAAAAAAAAGAAAAATGCCGGGCATGGTGGCTCACGCCTGTAATCCAAGCACTTTGTAGGCCAAGGCGGGCAGATCACCTGAGGTCAGGAGTTCAAGACCAGCCTGACCAACATGGTGAAACCCCGTCTTAAAAATAAATACATAAATAAATAAAAATTAGCCAAGTGTGGTGGCGCACACCTGTAATCCCAGCTACTTGGGAGGCTGAGGCAGGAGAATCACTTCAAGTTGGAAGGCAGAGGTTACAGTGAGCTGTGGCTTTGCACTCCAGCCTGGGCAACAAGAGGGAAACTCCATCTCAAAAAAAAGAAAAAAATCAAAAAACATTTAGCCAAGCGTGGCGGCATACACCTGTAGTCCTAGCTACTCAGGAGGATTGCTTGAGCCCAGGGGTTGAGGCTGCAGTGAGCCATGATTGCACCACTGCACTTCAGCCTGGGCAACCGGGCAAGAGCATGCCTTAAAAGACACAAAAACAAAACAAACAAAAACTGTTGGCGTTTGAATGTACCCTGGGGCATCTGAGTGCTGGGGTGTCTGAGTGACCGTCTCTAAGCTATCCCATCTGTAAAATGGGCCATTGCAGGGTGTGGGGTTCAAGGGGGCCCAGTAGACTGATGCCCACCAGCTGTGGCTGAGGCAAACGCAGGGACCCTGTGGCCTTGTCTTAGAGTGAAATGGGCTGGGTGTGTCCCCTTCTGGGGTAGGGGGTCCTACGGTGGCAATTCCCTGGTGCTGAGTGAGACCCTGGAGTGGGGTGGGAAGGGGAAGAGGGTAGTAGATGCCTCAGAGCTTGGTTTGTGACTGGGAGCCATCAGGAGGGGACCGCTCTCTGTTGGGTGGTCCTCTGCAGGTGAGTCACAGCTGGGGTTTGGCCCTTTCTCCACCCTCGAATTCAACCTCCACCTCCCAGGCTCATGCGATTCTCCTGCCTCAGCCTCCCAAGTAACTGGGATTACAGGCATGCTCCACCAGCCCGGCTAATTTTGTATTTTTATTTTTAGAACAGACAGGATTTCACCATGTTGGCCAGGCTGGTCTCAAACTCCTGACCTCAGAATCTGCCCACCTTGGCCTCCCAAAGTGCTGGGATTACAGGCGTGAACCACTGCGCCCAGCGGCAATCTCTATTTTAATTCTATAAAGCAGCAGAACCCAGAAGTTAAAGGGGCCGAGGTGAAGCCCTTCACAGTGCTGGGATCCAATCCAGCCCTTGCTACCTACTCCCTGGGTGACCCGGTCACCGTCATATCTCCAACCCTCCATTTTCCTCATCCCCAAAATGGGAATAACAATAATAACGTCGACCTGTCAGGAATGGTTGGAGAATGAAAAGACCTCACGCAGGCTAAGGGCTTGTGACATTACTGGCAGAAGCTGCCGCCCCATTCTGTAGGGGAAATAGAGGTTCACACATGGGGAGTCACCCGCCTAGGACCAAAGAGCTAGAAAGTGGCGAGTCTGGTACTGGGACTGGACCAGGCCACAGGCTGGCTGCAGTGCACCAGCCCTCTTGCACAGGGCTCTGCTGCCTCCCAACGGACAGGCCAGATCCTGGAGAAATCCCGGCCCCGCCCTCTTGGAGCCTCCAACCCCAACTGGACAGAGCCCTAGAGGCCCATCAGGTGCAGGGGGAAGGGGCCCAGAGGAAGGTAGGACCAGGCTCCGGCATCGGAGGCATAGTGGGACCCGGACGCCGGCCCGAGGGGCAGGGCTGATGGTGGCGGCGTCTGCGAAGGTCTACACCGGGCGCCTGGGGGCTCAGCAATCCGCGATCACTTGTGGGCACCGGGGCGAGGAGGGTGACGGGCGCCCCACAGGAGAGGCCCGTGAGGGTCGCAGTAAACCTGGGGGTCTCGTGGAGTGGTGTGAGGGCCCCGCGGGATCTGCGAGGAGTCTGGTCTGGGCGGGTCTGTTGCGCCCGCAGCTCGGGCCATAGGGGCCTCCGCCAGCCCGGGATGAACTCCCTCACCCCGGCCGCGCCCTCCGGGTCTGCCGCGTTACCTTCCTCGCTGAAAGGCGCCGGGAGGCCGAGGAAACTGCCGGGGACCAAGGCAGCCGCCGCCGCCGCAACCCCGCCCTCGCCCGCTTCCCGCCCGGCTTCGGCCGGGGCTTCTGCCGTATGAGCGGCCGTCACCCGCACTGCCATCGCGCCCTCCATGTCGCAACGCGCCGCAGGAAGATGGCGGATTTACGACCGTGTCGTCATAACAACGGGCCGCGCAGAGGTCGACGAGAGGGAACGGAGCGGATTGACAGACGTGCGGGAAGCTGGGCCTGGGTAGGGGTGTGGCCTGGATAGGGGTGTGGCCTGGAAGGGCTGAGGCGGGGTCCGGCGCGCTAAGAGCAGAGACGGGGCGGGACTGCGGGAAGGGCGTCGCTCCGGTGGAGCAGATTGACAGGCAGAGGGCGGGTCGGCAGGTGGACTGGGTTCGAGGCTGCGCTCAGATTTGAGAGCCAGAGGACGCGAGAGACGAGCGGACTGGCGGGCGCTACAGAGTCGCGCCCCAGAGCGTCCGGAACTTGCTACAGGTAGACCCGCCCGCGGCTGCCGTTAGGAAGCCGCCATAGCTCCAACTCAGGGGATCGGTGCTCACCGCCTCCTGACCACCTCGGGCGTTAGAGCCTCCCAAGATGATGACCCGGGTCACAGGAGAAGAACCCGGGTCGGGGATGGCTCGTGGGTGGCTTTGCGAAGCTGTTTTATTCTTTTATATACTTTTTAAATTTTAAAAACTTTACTTATATTCTTTAAATAGAGATGGGGGTCTCGCTATGTTGACTAGGCTGGTCTCAAACTCCTAACCTCAAACCATTTACCCATTTCCGCCTCCCAAGGTACTAGGATTACAGGAGTGAGCCGCTGCTCCCGGCCACACTGGATTTGGGGGTATTTTGGAGGGGGAGAGGTTGGTTGTTCTTTAGTTTTTTGAGACAGAGTCTCGCTCTGTTGCCCAGGCTTGAGTCCAGTGGCGCGATCTCGGCTCACTGCAACCTGCGCCTCGCAGGTAAAAGCGATTCTCCTGCCTCAGCCTCCTGGGTAGCTGGAACTACAGGCGCCCACCACCACACCCGGCTAATTTTTTGTATTTTCAGTAGAGACAGAGTTTCACCATGTTGGCCAGGCTGGTCTTGAACTCCTGACCTCAGGTGATCCACCCGCCTCGGCTTCCCAAAGTGCTGGGATTACAAGTGTGAGCCACCGAGACTGACTGGTTTTTGTGGGTTTTTTTGAGACAGTGTCTCGCTCTGTCGCCCACTCTGGAGTGCAGTGCGTCGATGTCAGCTCACTACAGCCTCCACACCTCAGCCACCCAAGTAGCTGGGACTACAGGCGCCAGCCACCATGCCCAGCTAATTTTTGTATATTTTGTAGAGATGGATTTTCGCCATGTTGCCCAAGCTGGTCGGGAACTCCTGAGCTCAAGCGACCCGCCCACCTCAGCCCATTTATATACTTTTAAAAAACTGGCCGGGCACGGTGCCTCACGCCTGTAATCCCAGCACTTTGGAAGGCCAAGACGGGCAGATCACAAGGTCAGGAGATTGAGCCCATCCTGGCCAACATGGTGAAACCCTGTATCTACTAAAAATACAGAAATTAGCTGGATATGGTGGCGCCTGCCTGTAATCCCAGCTACTCAGGAGGCTGAGGCAGGAGAATCACTCAAACCCAGGAGGCGGAGGTTGCAGTGAGCCCAGATTATGCCACTGCACTCCAGTCTGGGCAACAGAACAAGACTTCATCTCAAAAAATATATGCGTTGTGGTAAACACACATAAAATTTACTATTAGCAACATTCAGTGTTGTGCAACCATCACAGCTATGTGGTTCGGGAAGCTTTTCAGCACCCCAAAAGGAACCCTGTACTTCTAAGCACTGATTCCCCATCCACCTCTCCCTGCCAGCCCTGGGTAGGCGAGAGTCTACCTACTATCTCCACGATAAATTTACCTACTGTGAACATGTCCTACAATATATGACTTTTTTTTTTGGAGACAGGGTCTCAATCTGTCACCCAGGCTGGAGTGCACTGGTGTGATCCTAGCTCACTGCAACCTCCCCCTCCAGACTCAAGGAAGGTCATCAGCCGTCAGGTTGGGGTAACAATGGGCTGCTTTCTGCGTGTAGCTTGCTTGCCGCTGCAAGGTTTTGAGCAGAGGACATGACAGTCGGAGTTATAGAAAGATCCCTCTAACTGCTGCACAGAAAAAGGGACATTAGGCTGGCCATGGTGGCTCACGCCTGTAATCCTAGCACTTTGGGAGGCCGAGGCTGGCAGATCACCTGAGGTCAGGAGTTTGAGACCAGCCTAATATGGTAAAACCCCATCTTTACTAAAAATGCAAAAAAAATAGCCAACACAGCGAAACCCCCATCTCTATTAAAAATACAAAAATTAACCAGGCATGGTAGCACGTGCTGGTAATCCCAGCTACTAGGGAGGCTGAGGCAGTTAAATTGCTTGAACCCGGAGTCAGGGTGTGGAGGCTGCAGTGAGCTTAGATCACACCACTGCCCTCCAGCCTGGGTGACAAAGTGAGATCCTGTCTCAAAAATAAAAGGGCATCCTGGCCAGGCGAGGTCTGGCCCTGTCTTGGCTGGGGCCCAAGGTACTGGCAGGCACAGGAATGGACCGGCCCCAGGAAGGCAGAGAGGCCAGGCACAGGCAGCAAGACTAGAGTCTCCCTTTCTCCAGACAGCCTCCTTTCCCACCCAGGCCTCAGCCTGGCTCCAACACAACAATGCCTGTGGACGTTCCATGGCCAGATCCAGACAGGAACTCCAAAACCCTTTATTTAGCCGATCCCACATAGAAGAACGTTTAGATTGCATCTTTTTTTTTTTTTTTTTTTTTGGCCACTTGCATCCTTTTTCAACATCCCTCTTTTTAGCTTAGCTCATTAGAAGCAACACATCTGTGAAAACACTGATTCGATGTCTACTTATATTTTCTACTGCAATGTAAATTGATGTAACACTGTTAAGATGAAATAGTGTCTGTCCTTGTACCCCTGGCTTTCAGGGGTACAAGGTCAGCTTGTGGTATGACCTTACCAGGTCAGCTTGTGGTATGAGATCCTTACTTGAGGAGACACAGAGACAGAATGAATGCCTCCCGTGTGTCGGACACCCATCATAGAGGGATCCTTTCCCCTCAGATGCAGGGATACCTCATGCTGTTCGCAAAGTCAGTCCTCCCCTGTGAAGCGCACTTTCCTCCCAGCCTCCGCTAGGACCTTGCCCACAGGTGACCATGCTTCCCCTCCCACCTGCAGACTTACAGGCACATTCCACAGATGTTAAGCCGACCAGACAGGGCAGAGCTCAGCTTTGGGGTTGACTGAGTTTAATCCCACCTCAGCCTTGTCCAGCCGGTGACTGTCCGTGCTGTTTGGCCGTTTATAAATGGAGTTGTGAATAATCCCTGTCCCTCAGAGCTGTCCTGTGACTCTCAGGAGGTAATGCAGGGAAGGAGTGGTGCCGTGGCCTGGATGCTGGCAGAGTGCACAGTAAGCCGAGGCAGCCGGGCGAGTATGGGAGACGGCCCGTGGCTGGGCATGATCGGAGTTCGCACTCCGGCTGTCATCGCAAAGCAACTGCCTGTTGCTCTGTGGTAAAGGCAGAGTTTGTGATCTTTGGTGGAATCCACTTCTACTCAAGGCCATCTTTTTTTTTTTTTTTTTTTCCCTTTTCTGAGACGGACTCTTGCTCTGTTGCCCAGGCTGGAGTGCAATGGTGCCATCTCAGCTCATCGCAACCTCCACCTCCCGGGTTCAAGCAATTCTCTTGCCTCAGCCTCTCAAGTAGCTGGGCCCCCCACCACACTCAAGCTAATGTTTATATTTGTAGTAGAGACAGAGTTTCACCATATTGTCCAGGCTGGTCTCAAACTCCTGACCTCAGGTGATCTCCCCACCTCAACTTCCCAAAGTGCTGGGATTACAGGCATGAGCCACCATACCCAGCCAGGAGGATGAATTTCACAGATTTTATGTTAAACCACAGAACAAGCTTGGTCGTGACTCTTTGCTGATAGGAATGAGAAAAGTGGTCAGGAATGGGCTATCTGCTGTTGACTGAACAGGAACAAGAGGGAACTCTGGGGTGTTGGAAATACTTTATACTTTGGTCTTGGTTATGTTTACACAAGCATATACACATGTAAAAAACCTGCTGGGTGCAGTGACTCATGCCTGTAATCCCAGCACTTTGGGAGGCCAAGCCAGGAGGATTGCTGGAGGCCAGGAGTTGGAGAGCAGCCTGGGCAACATAGTGAGACTCCGTCTCTACAAAAAATTTAAACAAAAATAAAAATTAGGCTGGGAGGGGTGGCTCACGCCTGTAATCCCAACACTTTGGGAGGCCGAGGCGGGCGGATCACCTAAGGACAGGACTTGAAGACCAGCCTGCTAACATGCTGAAACCCCATTTCTACTAAAACAAAAACTTAGCCAGGCATGGTAGCAGGTGCCTGTAATCCCAGCTACTTGGGAAGCTGAGGCAGGAGAATTGCTTGAACGCAGGAGGCGGAGATTGCAGTGAGCCAAGATTGTGCCACTGCACTCCAGCTTGGGCAAGAACAACACTCTGCTAAAAAAAAAAAAAAAAAAAA
>PVKP010029518.1:0-28911 GCA_004027715.1 Plecturocebus donacophilus
GGAGCTGCGATCCCCTGTAGGAGGAGAGGCATTCTGATTTCGGGTGTTCTCAGCCTTTTTGCACTGGTTTCTTCCCATTTTTGTGGATTTATCCATCTGTCGTCTTTGCAATTGCCGACTTTCAGATTGGGTCTCTGAGTGGACGTCCGGCTTGTTGGTGATGAAGTTTTTTCTGTTTCTTAGTTTTCCTTCGGGGGGCGCTCCTTCCCCACAGAGCTGGGCCTTCCCAGGTTCAGCTGTGCTCGCTCTCTCCTCAGCGCTTCTAATTGCTGTTCTCCTTGTGGGGATGGGACCAGCGGAGCCTTTGGGCACCCAGTCCCGTACACTCCGCACTGAGAAGCACTGCGCTGGCCAAAAGAGTCGCGCTGGTGACCCGGGTGGCTCCTTCGCCGGGAATCTCCCAGTCTGTGGGCATCAAAAATTCGTCTGCAATTGCAGCATCCACTCGCTCTCTGCGCTTTCACTGGGAGCTACAATCCTGAGCTGCTGCTACGCGGCCATCTTGGATCTCTCTCCGCCCGGTGATCAAATTTTTTTCTGTTTCTTAGTTTTCCTTTGGCGGACGCCCGTTCCCCACAGAACCGGACCTTCCCGGGTTCGCTGTGCTTGCTATGAAACTCTCAGTTCTCCGCGCTTCCAGTTGCTGTTTTCCTTGTGGGGATGGGACCAGCCGAGCCCGTCCGTCCCGTATACTCCGCATCGGGAAGTGCCGCGCTGGGGCGCTGGCAAAACAGCCGCGCCGGCCAAAAGAGTCGCGCTGGCGACCCGTGTGTCTCCTCTGCCGGGAATCTCCTGGTCTATGGGCAACAAAAATTTGTTGGAAAGTGCGGCGTCCACTCGTTCTCTGCGCTTTCACTGGGAGCTACATTCCTGAGCTGTTGCTAATCGCCCATCTTGGATCTCTGTTCAATGTATTCTATTAAATTTAAAGTTTACATTTTCTTCAAGCTTGCTTTTAAAGTAGGATATTGCTTAATGTCATTGCCAGGTGCAAAGTAAGATGCAAGGAAACATGAATTTATCACTTTGTTATTGCCAGTGTATCATAGAAGTAAATGTAGTGTAAAATAATAGGCTATAATATTTTTGTAGTAAATTTCTTATATATATTGTTCACTTTGGTGTCTTTTTCAGCTACCCTTTTTACCTAAGTTTTAGAGCTGTAGATTTTATTTATAACCTTTTGTTTCCACATTTAAAGAACGCTTGGAGTAGTCTTGAAAAGAATTCATATTTTCAACATTAGCTGGCTTGTTTACATATCTGTCTGAAATAAATATAATGTTTTGGTAATTTTCATTAATTGATAAAGGCAGGTGAGGCTTCTCAAACAGAAACGGTGTCTGAAGAAAACAAAAGCCTTATCTGGACATTATTGAAACAAGTCCGTCCTGGCATGGACCTATCCAAGGTGGTTCTGCCTACATTTATTTTGGAACCCCGTTCTTTCCTGGATAAGCTTTCAGATTACTACTATCATGCAGATTTCCTATCTGAGTAAGTAGATTCTTATTTCTTAAAATAGACAATACTTCATGATTTTAGAAATTCTCAAGAGTGCTATTTTCAATTATTGTTCCTTTCCAAAATCAGGCTCTAATGAGACATCACTCTCTTCTCTACCACTTCTATGGTTGACCCTTAGTAAGAAGCATACTTAATAATTTGCTATAACATGGCTATTTATGAAGTTAAATTGAGATACCATAAGCTTGAGGAAAACAAGAATTCTACCCTTTTCTCAGTAATACTGCTGTTATAGGCTCCTTAACCTCAGTTTACTAACCTAATACAGTGAGAAATGATTGACAACATTTGTTCTTCTCTGTGAAAGCCCTTGTTCAGTCCCATCCTGGGGCTTCTATTTTTGCTCGTACTTATCTGTCTGCATGCTTGTGAGCTTACCAGAACTAGAATGACCTGCCAGTGCTAGCTTTTGGAACAAATCTGTATTTTCTTTGCTTTTCTTCTGAAGCTGTCAGCTGATCCTGGGTATAATTCTAAAGAAGGCACAGCTAATGGAGGCACAGGAGGAGCTGTCCACCTCTGTCCCAGCAATTTCTTGGAAAACCAGTAAACTTTGCAAGGAACAGCAACTTGTGTCCATGCTTCCAAGTCTTACCTGCTGCCCCCATTTCAGCAACAGTGGTGTTTCAAGGCACTGTACTTTCTGTGCCACTGACATCTCTCCCTGTGACTTGATTTTTAGAATCTTTATTGAGACTTATTTTCAGTTTCTGTCTATAAATTATATAAGTGAACATTGAAAAAACATAATAAGCTGAATCAAAAGATAATTGATAAACTGGGAAATTTTTGCAAATTTCATCATAGACAAAATGTTACCCTCCCTAAAATAAAAAGCTCTTAAAAATTGAATGAAAATGATTAACAACCTGTTAAAAAAGGGAGTGGAAGAAATGACAGGGTAGTTCAAAAATTAAAAAATAGGAACAGTTCTCAAACATGTAAAAACCTCATGCAAAATAAGGAAAATACATTTGAATTATGTAAGATATTATTTATCCATCACATTGACAAGTCAAAAAGCTTTTATATCCTAGTTCTGTGTAATACCTTCTGCACTTTCTTTTATCTGTCTAAGAATTCACTTCTCTCAGAATGTAAGGCAGATTCCTATGAATCACAAGATCTTAAGAGATATCCCTTGTCCCAAATAGAAAGATTGTACTTTTCTGGCATTACACACTGTTGTCAAGGTTCTGTTGGCAACCAGGCACTATCATACACCACCATGGGCAGTGCAAACTAGCACAGGACCCTGAAGGTAATCTGACAGTATTTACCAAAATTATGGATGCATTCATCATTTGATCCACTAATCTCACTTCTGGGAATAACTCCTACAGATACAATGTCGCATATACATAAGATTGTTGCAGAAGGGCTTGTGATAATAAAACATTAGCTGTAACTCCAGTGTCCAGCATAGTGTACTGGTTAAATAATGTATGACACATCCACACCTATAAGAAAGAATTCCATAAACTGATCTGGAGGAACCTCCAAAACTGTATATGAAAAAAGCAAAGTGTATAGAAGAGTATGTATAGTTTGCAACCCTTTTTTTCAAGAAAAAACAAGACTGTTCGTTTATATATGCTTGTTTATACCTAAAACTTAAAAGGAAGCTTTTTTAAAGTTACCTGTAAAAGGTAAGTAGGAACAGTGTGGAGAGATGAGGCAGTAACAAGACATGTGTACTTCTTTATACGCTTTGACTTTTGAACTATATATTTAATTTTAAAATGAAATTGCCTAGTAAGGGAATTTAAACCAAAATGAGAAGAGAGCAACAAGAGAGTTGTTACTCCAGAAAACCTCAAGCTTTCAACTTTGCACAATTGTCAATAAGCCTGGGTTTATGCTCTTTTGTCTCATCTTAAAAAGTCACAACATTGGACTATCAGACATGCATGTGAAACGTAAATGCCTTTTTGTAAATAAGGGCATAGTAGCTACATTACAAACAGAAAACAATAATAAAAAACAACTTCTCAGTAAAATTTACTTCAGACATACACAATCAAATTTTTGCAATGTTTGTAATAGCAGAATTGTATGGGGGTCAGCTGAGTCATGGCTCCTACAAATTTCTTCTTTAAAATGAAAATTGCTCTTTGATTATCCATTATTCTGGTTGAGTTTATTAACACTGGAAAATCAGTTCATAGCACACAAGAGCTGGTTGAAGGATAAAAATAGGTTAGAACCTTCTGAATTGATTTAGTTATTTTAACTCTGCTTCATATTTGTAATTTGAAACTTCTGTGTTTTGTACTAAGGACTGCAAACCCAAAATCCTTTATTAGGAAGGTACTTCCTATGTCCTCCCCTTGTCCATGTACTATTATACCTACCAGTTATCACTGATCTCCTCTAACATCAACAACTGAGAATGGACTCAACCAAGTAAACATTTGTCCTTCACTGACATAGAAGACTGAAGACCTCTAACAAAATTGTTAATGAGGCTGCTTGGCCACTGCCTATCATTATGAATGCTAGAAATCACACAGTGCGTGAATCCAAAATCCATGTTTATTTTTTTCAGTGACAATTTTCACAGAGTCCCTAATATCTCAGGTTCTGTAGAATCCCAATTCAGAAACTTTGGTTTGGAGAGTTTCCAAAAACTACTTAGCAAAGACCTGGGCAGTGTATCAAATAATAGGAAAATGGGGGAAAATGTGACCAGGTTAAGAAAAACAGAAATTTACATGGTTGAAAATTGATTACATGGTTGTTTTAAAATATGAATTATGTTTTGCAATCATATTTCATAGTTATTTGTTAATAAATGTAAGAGAGAATTTGTGATATATTTTGTAAAATTTTTGTTTACCGTTTTGTGTTTTAGGGCTGCTCTTGAAGAAAATCCTTATTTCCGTTTGAAGAAAGTAGTGAAATGGTATTTGTCAGGATTTTATAAAAAGCCAAAGGTAATGTTTGTTTATATTTTATTGTCTTTAGTGTTTTATGAGTTCTTTATATTTTATGTAATCTGTAGATTATTTATTAACAATTACATTACTGGGCTTCTTTGACGTAGCAAAATTGCAAAATACCTGATCATTTAGACCTGTATTATGATTGAAGTCATTTAATTTTATTTAATGTAAATTTTATTTACTTTGAAATTTTATAACGATGGTTCCCAGATGGTACAATTAAACCCGTTTTGACTAATTTGAACTATTTCGAATTCTTTGTATTTGTAATTTGAAACTGTATTTTTTTTTTTTTTTTTTACTAGGGACTGAAGAAACCTTATAATCCTATACTTGGTGAGACTTTCCGTTGTTTATGGATTCATCCCAGAACAAACAGCAAAACTTTTTATATTGCTGAACAGGTATTAGAAATGCATGTATGGAAACAAAACTCATCTGGAAGTTATTGGAATATTTTTATAGAAAATATTTACTCAATAAATACTGTTATTTAGCCTTTCTTATTTGTGAACATTTAACATTTTAGTATTAAATACTACTAAAGCTCTATAAAATATCATACTCATAGGTATTATTATTACAGTCATGGAATCCTTTGACCAAAAATAAATCTTTGTTTTTCCTTTGCTATACCCTCTGTCCTTTTTTTAATTTTTTTTTTTTTTTTGCTGAGCTCACATTTCCAAAACAACTTTTGATCATGCACAAAATTATTCAGTGGTCTGGCATTCGAAGTCCTCTATATCTTTTCAAATTTATCTCAAATTAATACCTTTCTTAGTTCTCCACGGTAGTCAAACCTGTGCAGTTCATGACTAGGTAACCTGATCTAGCACTTTCCTGCCTCATTTTTAAATTTAATTCTCCCACTCCAGTATTTCTTCTTGGCTATTCTTTATCTAAACAAACCCTGGCCCGCTTATCCTTCATGATCCAAATGACTACAGCTCCCAGTGATTTTTTTCCTTCTCAAACTTCTGTATTATTTTTTGTGATTATCCATTAAGCTGTTATTTTAACATTTATATCATTTACCTTTTTACAGAATATTTATTTTCCTAATTGAATTGTTAGCTTCTTTAATTGCCTCTGCTCCACGATGATACCCCACTTTTTTTTTATATACAGACAAAATATTTTAGTTTTTAAAGTTTAATTAATTTGAACTCATGTACATCTACAATCATGATTTTCAGTCTTCTCTGTCTGCATAAACCTGAGAAATACATTTTCTTACAATAACAGTGGCTTCTTCTTATGGTAATTCTCACTTTGAGTATAAGGAGAATGAGAAGATCATGTGTTCTTTGAAAAATCTTCTTCACCTAGAGATTTTGATAACCTCTTCAGGTCAAAAAAACTTGTCTATATTAATTTTTTTAAAGTCAGTGATTATACAACCTAGCATTTAATTCTCCATAAAATTAAGAAGCTTGAGATGCTGATTTTAGTTTGTCTCATGTAAGAGAACATAAAATGTAAATAGATTATTGAAAGCATTAGGTTATTAAATAATACGTTTTTTGTTTTTGTTTCCTACAGTCATTCAGTAATCCATATGAAGAGTAATCACTGTATTAGTTATCCATTTCTGTCTAACAAATTACTGCCAAAACTGAACGAGTTAAAGCAGTATTTATTATGTCATATGATGAGCTTCAGGAATCTGAGAACTGCTTAGATGGTTCCAGCTCAGGGTTTCTAATGAGCTTTTAGTCCAACTGTCAGCCAGCTTTGCAGTCATCTACAGGCTTGACGGGGCTAGAAGATTCATGTCCAGGTTCATCACATGGCTGTTGACAAAAGAACTCAGTTCCTTCCCATATAGGCCTCTCTATAGGGTTTTTCACAATCTCAAAGCTGACTTTTTAGAACTAATGATTGAGAGAGAGGCAGACAGCCAGCCCCTAACATGGAAGGTGCTTAGTAACCTAATCTCAGAAATTACATAGTATCACTTCCATACAAACCAACTTCAGTACAATATAATAGGGGCCTATGTGAATACCAGGAGGGTGTGTCTCATTAGGAGACAGGAGACTGGTCATTATAACCATCAGTATTTAATTTGACTACTTTCCAAATGTTTTCTCTTACTTGAACTTTTGATAGTGGCACAGTAATATGCTTATCTTTTTATATCTCATATTTTTTCTTCTGTTTAATAGGTGTCCCATCATCCACCAATATCTGCCTTTTATGTTAGTAATCGAAAAGATGGATTTTGCCTTAGCGGTAGTATCCTGGCTAAGTCCAAGTTTTATGGTGAGTTTTCCCTGTCCCAAACTGTACTCTCTCCTAGGAGGTATTATTTTCTGGTGAGCTTTTATTTAGGTGGTGTAATGGGCTATTTGAGCAAGGAATTTGTCATTTTAAGTATCATCTTTTTTTTGAATAATGGCCTTTTTCTGCCCACTGATGAATAAAGGTATGGCTTATGTATTCATCACATATGTGTAAATTCATCACAGGCATAACTTATGAAAAGACAGAATGCCCATTATAGCCCTTTAGTGCGTAAAGTGTTTCTTTTGCCTTTAGTCTGGCCAGTTTTTTGTGTTTCATCTCAGTGTATCTGAGGGATCAATCTTTCTATTTTAGTCTTTGAACAGAGAGTAAAAATCTAAGTATGGTTAGGAGATCTGGTCCAGGGACAGTCAGTAAATACATTTAACCCTGGACTAAATAACGTAACATAAAATCTGTTTGCAGGTACAAGGGAAAGTAGAGAAATGGTTATAGTAGGAAACCTTAATACAAAACTTTGACAGTCTAAACAAATCATGGCCAAAGCTATATACCGGTAAAACATAAATAACCTTAAAATGCTTTTATATAGTTTTAAAAAAATATTTAAATGAAGAAGAACAATTAAATTTCAACCAAAGAATTATAAACTTGAGCAAAAAAATATTATGATAAAAAAGGAAAAATAAAATATGTAAACAGAAATCCAATATCTGATTACCTGAGTGTGTGGTGACCCATAGATAAGTCTGCAGCAGGGGTATCTAAGAGAGTTTGTGATCAGGAACCTGGTGTGTGTTGTTACATTTCTCCAATCCTCCAATCCTCCAATCGCTCGGATTACAGGCGTGAGCCACTGTGCCCGGCTGACTGTGACATTTTAAAGATTTCTCTTCATTTCTCTTGATGGTTGTTTTGGTTTGGTTTTTGTTGTTGTTGTTTTAATTTTGTTTAAGAGAGTGATTGCTTGATTTTTTTACCTTAAGTTTGTATATATTTCACATTTTATATATTTCTTACCTATTTCACCTTTTCTCCCTCCATCATTCTACCCTTTTGTGAGTTTGTATTCTACCCTTATAGAAATTTTTATTGACTATGAGGTACATGGCTCACTTTCTGGGATTGCTTCATCAGTGGACCTTTTTTTTTTCTGTGTTATAGTACAATTTACATACATCAGAGCAATCTGTAACTTTATGATTTGAAAGAATGTATTAAATGCAGAATGAATTTAAGATTTCAGAATTGGTAAACATATGGGTAAATTCAAAGACATTTTTTCTTATTTTTTTTCCTTTTAATACCTGTAATCATTCAAAACAGAAATGTCAGCATTATCTTGTGAGTTTTATAACATATGCAGGTTTAATACATGTAACTGTAGTACAAAAGCCTGGAAGAGAATGGACCTAGAAGTAGGAAAATTTTCTATTCTATACAAAGTGGTAAAAGATTAACTGTGAGTGAGTGCAGTAGGGCAATCTTGGCTCACTGCAACCTCTGCCTCCCTGGTTCAAGCGATCCTCCTGCCTCAGCCTACCGAGTAGCTGGAATTACAGGTGCCCACTACCACACCCAGCTAATTTTTATATTTATAGTAGAGACGGGCTTTCACCGTGTTGGTCAGGCTGGTCTTGAACTCTTGACCTCAAGTGATCCACCTGTGTTAGCCTCCCAAAGTGCTCGGATTACAGGCGTGAGCCACTGTGCCCGGCTGACTGTGACATTTTAAAGATAAATATTATAATTCCTAAAGCAATGGTCCTCAATTTGGAACAACTTTTCTCCCCAGGAGCCATTTGGCAATGTCTGAAGACATTTTTGGTCCTCACAGTTGGGAGATCCAGTAGATAGGTGCCAGGAATGCTGCTAAACATTATTTAAATAATTTATAACAGAAACAGGAAAGCCTAATCAAGGTACAAAAAATCAGAGGGGACAGATAGAAAACGCATAGCAAAATGATAGACCAAAACCCAATAATATGATTATATCAGTCTTAATGGCCCAAATAGTCTCATTTAAAGACAGTGATTATCATATTGAATAAACCAGCAAGGACCAACATACCTTAAATGTAGTCACACAAATAGGTTGAAAGTAAATAGAAAGTAGGCCGGGCATGGTGGCTCAGGCCTGTAATCCCAACACTTTGGGAGACCAAGGTAGGTGGATCACCTGAGGTCACGATTTGGATACCAGCCTGGCAAAAATGGCAAAACCCTGTCTCTACTAAAAATACAAAAATTAGCTGGGCATGGTGGCATACACCTGTAATCCCAGGTACTCGGGGGGCTGAGGCAGGAGAAAAGCTGTTGCAGTGAGCTGAGTCAGGCCACTGCACTCCAGCCTGGACAACAAGAGTGATACTCTGTCTCCAAAAATAAAAAATAAAGTAAATGGAAAGTAAAAGTTAAAAGCTAAACTGTGCAAGTATTTAGTACAAGTAGGGTTGAGTGACTATATTAATATAATAGATTTCAAGACAAAACTATTAGTAGAGATAAAGAACATTTTATAATGAAATACAAAGGTTAAGTACATCAGGATAACATAATAATCATAAATGCCTATGTACCTAATTACAGAACTTCAAAATTTATGAAGCAAAAATAGACATACTTAAAAGAGACAGCAATTTGAAATGGGCAAATTTCTTAAGAGACACAAATTACCACAGCTGACCCGAGAACAGGTGTAAAATTGTAAAATAGCCTTACATCAGATAAATTGATTTAGTAATTTAAAATCTTTCTTTGAGGATATACTCCAGGCCCAGATGTCTTGAGTTCTTCTGAAAATTTAAGGAAGAAATACCAGTTCTACACAATTTTTGGCAGAAAATAGATGAGGAAAAAACACTTACCAGATCATTTTATGAGGCCAGGATTATCCTGATCCCCAGACCAGAGATTACAAGAAAATAAACTACAGATCAGTATCCTTTATGAATATACATGCAAAAATTCTTAACTAGTAACAAATCAACATATAGGAAGGATATTATATGGACATATACATATAAATAAAAGTATGATCAGTATATTGGAAGAATAATATATGATGAAATGGAGTTTATCTCAGGAAAACAAGGTTTGTTTATCATCTGATGAACAATGTAATTTACCATATTAATAGAATAACACAAGGAAAGTATGATTTCAATACATATGGAGAAATGGTTGACAGAATTCAATACCTATTTATTTCTTAGTCCTCGAGAAACTAGGACTAGATTAAAGGCATCTATGAAAAATATATAGCCAACTTCATACTTTTAAGGTGAAAATTGAATAATTTCTACCTAAGATCAAGAATAAAGCAAGGATATTTACTCTCAGTTACTTCTATACAAAATTGTATTAGAGGTCCTAGGCAATGCAGTAGGCAAATTGAAGGGAAAATAGCATACAGATTGGAAAGGAAGAAGATAAGCCATTTATATACCAGATTACATAGAAAATCTTCAAGAATATACAGAAAAAGCTCATATAACCAATAAATGAATTTAGAAAGGTCTCAAGATACATGGTCAAGATACAAAAAATAGTTGCCTTTCTATATACTAGAAATGAATACTTGCAGAGGGAATTTTCTTTTTCTTTTTTCTTTTTTTTTTTTTGAGACAGTGTCTTACTGTGTTGCTGGTTTCAAACTCCTGAGCTCAAAGGATCCTCTCACCTCAGCCTCCTGAGTAACAGATTACAGGCACACATCACCATGCCTAGCTCAGAATGAAATTTAAAAACAAGTCCAATTATAATAGTATCCAAATAATATATTTAAAAATAAATTTAATAGACGATGTGTAAGTCCTGTATACTGAAAACTAAAACATTGCTGAGGAAAATTAAAGAAGACCCAAATAAATTGATAGATATACTGTGTTTATATATTGAGATATTTAATATATAAATATGTCAGCACTCCCTTAATTGAGCCATAGCCTCAGTGCTATCCTAATCATAATCTTAGCAGGCTTTTTTGAAGATATTGGCAAGTTGTTTCTAAAATTATGTTGAAAAGTCAAGGACCCAAAACAGCCAAACAATTTTGAAAAAGAACAAGATAGATCTTTTACTGCCTGTTTTAGTATAAAGCTAAAGTAATCAATACAGTGTGGAATTGACATAATGATAGGTATATAAGTTAGTGGGATGGAACAGAGTTCACATGTAGACCTGTACACATGGTCAAATGTTTTTTGACATGGGAGAAATGATTGCCCAGAGTTAAACATACATTTATCCTAAACTCAGAAATTCTACTCCTAGGTATTTACCTATGAAAAATGAAAATAGATGACTACATAAAGACTTGTACATAAATGTTCTTAAGCATACACAGCATTATTCATAACAATCCAGGACTGAACACAACTTAAAGACCATCAACTACTATGGAAATATCACAACTACAGAACGCTCACTAGCAATAAAAAGGACTAGAATTCTGATACAAGAGTGTGGATGAGCCTGAAAGACATTGTGCTAATTGAAGGAAATAAAACAGCAAATTACATATTCTGTAATGCCATCTGTTCAGAATTCTAGAATTGGTAAAACCAGTGATTGAAAATGCACCAGTGGTGTTCTGGGGCTGAGGGAAAGGATTGACTGCTCAGGAGCAAGGAGGGACTTTTTGGGGATAATGGGAAGTTCTATATCTTGATTGTGGTGGTGGTTATAAGACTCTGCAATTTCCAAAACTCAAATTTCACACTTAAAATGGGTCAGTTACTGTATGTAAATTTATGCTTCAGTAAAGCTGAGAACATAAGGAGAGAAAATGCATACAGGAGAACACTTAGAAGACATTATCATAATATTTTATTCTCAACTGCATTTTGGTGCTTTATATATTTTTTATTTTTCTAAATTGTCTATAGGATTATTATATCAATTATAAGCATTTAAAGCTTGAGATTTATAAGTAATGTAACTTACAGCTAAAAAAATAATGGTTTTATTAAAAAAAATTAGGCTATACAGTGAAACAGTGTTTTATTAATATTAAGTATTCTACAGGTTTTCTTACTTTCTTACAACTCTCATAAAATAGGCTGGGTGCGGTGGCTTATGCCTATAATCCCAGCACTTTGGGAGGCCAAGGAGGGCAGATCATCCAAGGTCAGGAGTAAACCAGCCTTCCCAACATGAGGAAACCTTGTCTATACTAAAAGAACAAAAATTAGCCGCACGTGGTGGTGCATGCCTGTAATCCCAGCTACTCGGGAGGCTAAGACAGGAGAATTGCTTGAACCCAGGGGGTGAGAGATCACTCCACTGCACTCCAGCCTGGGCAACAGAGTGACAGAGACTCCATCTCAAAAACAAACAAACAGAAAGAACTTAACTGTATCTTTTAAAAATAATCATTTTGTAAAAATGAGAATGTGGATGAAATATGTTTTGGATATAAGGTAACGAATACATGTTTGGGCACACTGAGATTGAGACATTTCTAAGACTTTCCACTGTAGATGTCTGTTAGGTGTTCTAAATATATTGTTTGCTTTAAATTGGTTCAATAAGTTTTGTGAAATCTAATAAACAATATTTTATTTCAGGAAACTCATTATCTGCAATATTAGAGGGAGAAGCACGGTTAACTTTCTTGAATAGAGGTGAAGATTATGTAATGACAATGCCATATGCTCATTGTAAAGGTAAATATTTTCTATACTTGAGTTAGATATTAAGTTTACTTTTAAGTAAATGTATGTAGCTGTGATTTGTTATATTTTGTGATTGATAGAGTCAGAGTTACGTTTTGTTTGAAAGCATCCTTGGTTTACAGATATTTAAGATAATTGCTATCATTTGCTGAATATTTCTGTGGTGAATTAATTCACCTGTAATGGACCTTTTTGTGATATATACTTTTGTCAGCAGAGACTGATTTATCATAATGGAATTTGCCTGATGTGTAAATTTTCAAATTTAACAAAACTATTATTTCAGAATCCTTAAAGATGATTTTCACCTGTTTGCACCACCATGCTTTTTAAAAATTTTAATTTACTATTTTTTAATGTACCAAATTCTTTTAAAGATTTTTCTCACTTTCATTTGGCAATTTCTTAATGCATTATGCTTTTTGCTCCATTATTTAAAATACAGATAAGGGTATTACATAATAATTTTCATTTACAACATTACAACATGCTAGGCACCCAACTATTTGATGTACTTATTTAATCATTTCAGCAGCT
The DNA here is from genome assembly GCA_004027715.1 of Plecturocebus donacophilus. Classification (NCBI taxonomy): domain Eukaryota; kingdom Metazoa; phylum Chordata; class Mammalia; order Primates; family Pitheciidae; genus Plecturocebus; species Plecturocebus donacophilus. The sequence continues at coordinate 12,940 of PVKP010029518.1, forward strand.
CCTATAAAATAGAAATATTATTATTTCTTTTTTATGGAAGAGGAAAAATGAAGCACAAAGAGGTTAATATGTCTGAGATCACACAGCTAAGATGTGACAAGTCAGGATCTGAACCCAGGCAGTTTACCTCTGCATTGAACTTTCAGCTATTTTGTATCAGTTTAGTGTGGTCATGATATGTACCCTTCCTTCCAACCAGTTTCTTAAAATCTGAAAAACAACTTTTTTGGTAATTATCCTCTATTTTGGGAACTGATTTATGAAAACATAGAAATTAGTTGATATGAAAACTGGGCAAAGAATATGAACAGACACTTCTCCAAAGAAGACATTTATGTGGCCAACAAACATATGAAAAAAAGCTCATCACTGGTCATTAGAGAAATGCAGATCAAAACCACAATGAGATACCATCTCACTCCAGTTAGAATGGGGATCATTAAAAAGTAAGGAAACAACAGATGCTGATGTGGAGAAATAGCACTTTTACACTGTTGGTGGGAGTGTAAATTAGTTCAACCACTGTGGAAGACAGTGTGTCAATTCCTCAAGGATCTGGAACTAGAAATACCATTTGACTCAGCAATCCCATTACTGGGTATATACTCAAAGGATTATAAATCACTCTATAAAGATACATGCACACTTATGTTTATTGCAGCAGTATTCACAATAGCAAAGACTTGGAACCAACCCAAATGCCCACCAATAATAGACTGGATAAGGAAAATGTGGCACATATACAGCATGGAATACTATGCAACCATAAAAAAGAATAAGTTCATGTCCTTGGCAGATACATGGATGAAGCTGGAAACCATCATTCTCAACAAACTAACACAGGAACAGAAAAACAAATACTGCATGTTCTCACTCATAAGTGGAAGTTGAACAATGAGAACACATGGACACAGGAAGGAGAGCATTACACTCCAGGGCCTATCAGGGGGTGGGGGATAAGGGGAGGAATAGCCTTAGGAGAAATACCTAATATAGATGATGGGTTGATGGGTGCAGCAAACCACTGTTGCACATATATACCTTTGTAACAAACCTGCACATTCTGCACATGTATCCCAGAACTTAAAAGTATGATTTAAAAAAAGATTATTTTGATATGGCCTTATTTCACAGATGAGAAACTTGGGAGAGCTGAGTCTTATCCAAGGTCAACCCAGCATATACAAAAGAGACTAATTTCTGGCTTCAGTCTAGATTATTCTTAGAGCTTCAAGTATACTTGAAGTAAGCATGAAGTGAAATATCTTTAATTATGAATTGATAAGAACACATTTTTTTTTAAAGCATGCTAGTACAGAGAAGGAACACATATTTTTAAATTTTCTATCATTTAGAACAAATAGGCCAGGCACAGTGGTTCATGCCTGTAATCCCAGCGCTTTGGGTGGCAAGGTAAGTGGATCACCTGAGGTTGGGAGTTCGAGACTAGCCTGACCAACATGGAGAAACCATGTCTCTACTAAAAATATAAAATTAGCCAGACAAGGTGGTACATGCCTGTAATCCCAGCTATTCAGGAGGCTGAGGCAGGAGAATCACTTGAACCTGGGAGATACAGGTTGCAGTGAGCTGAGATTGCATCATTGCACTCCAGCCCGGCAACAAGAGTGAGACTTTGGCTCAAAAAAAAGAAAAAGAAAAAGAAAAAAGAAAATTATATTCTATATAGATATCCATGCCCTACTTAGCTAACAATAGGGAAAATTTTTTATAGCAATGTTTTTATTGCATGGAAAAAGAAAAGAAGTTATAACCGTTTGTGAATGAGCATATGAAATGATTGTTTTTATAAGATGTTTCACCATGTGTGTTTTCTAAGGTATGTTCCCCCAAGTCATTAGTCTCACAAATTGTTTTATAAAATAAGAGTTCCATAGCCAAATAAGTATGAGAAACATTGCATAGTCTGTTCCCCTCTAGAAAGATAACATTGTACATTGCCTATTACAGCCTGCCTTAGGTCAGGCGTGGTAATCCCAGCACTTTGGGAGGCTGAGGTGGTGGATCATGAGATCAGGAGATCAAGACCATCCTGACCAACATGGTGAAGCCCCGTCTCTACTAAAGTTAAAAAATTAGCCGGGTGTGGTGGTGTGTGCCTGTAGTTCCAGCTACTCAGGAGGTTAAGGCAGGAGAATTGCTTGGACCCATGAGGTGGAGGCTGCAGTGAGCCAGGATCACGCCACTGCACTCCAGCCTGGGTGACAGAGCGAGACCCCATCTTAAAAAAAAAAGTTAGAAAAAAAAGGCTGCCTTAACATTTTAGACCAACAGCAGATAATACACAACCTGTTTAGCTTTGTTAAACCCAGAGTTTCCCCAGCTTTTAACTACCAAACTTATTTTGTAGTTTTTTGTTTGCTTTGGTTATGCATTTGATTCTTGTTATTTGTGGTAGTTATGTTATATAAAGTCACCACTGAGTTAGCAAATACTGAGCCATTGTTCCTAGGGGAGTATGAGATTAGATTCCTAAGAGCCTCTTGTCCTAGCATTTTCATCAACCAATCAATCAGTACATAACTTTGTTATGTATGTACTTCTATTTAAAGAAACCTGATTTAATTATAACATTAATTACATAATTATTGATTCATTAACATTGAACTGTCAACCAGCAGAACTAAAGCTTATTCCTAAACATAGCTTTTAACACACATTTTCCCTATAAGATATATTACAGCCTTCTTACACTTAGGAACACTAGACAGCACTGCAACACTACATGTGGGTCCATTTTAAACAGCAAAACCACCAACGAAAAGTACAAAAATATGAAAAAACATGGTATTAAATACACTGCAAAAAGGACCCTTTTTTTTAAAACAATGTGGGCACTGAAACAATAAAGAGTGTTGCCTTGCTCAACCTCAGCTTGGAATGTGTGCATCGGGTGATTCAAATTTATCTCTACTCTGTACATGTCTCCAAATGACTACAGAAGTGCTATGGGTATTGATATTTTACTGATTAGGTGAGTTTACAAATATGGAATCTGCACGTAGTGTGAATCAGCTATTATCTATTTATATCCTACGGAACCAACTTTATGTCTATATTATAGATTTTCATTTGAGTGGGACAGAATAACCTTGAATTATGTTTCTTTTAAAAGGAGATTACATTACTAAACTGTTTATTATGAGATGTATACTAGACTGTCTTCAATTTTTTGTCAAATCTTTTTCCTTTAGGAATTCTTTACGGCACAATGACACTGGAGCTTGGTGGAACAGTTAATATTACATGTCAGAAAACTGGATATAGTGCAATACTTGAATTTAAACTAAAGGTTAGTAGAGAATATAGTAGGTATTACCTAATTAAAGGAGAGTCGTACAATAAATATTGAATAAAGGGCACTATGTATTTCCTAATTACAAACTAAATGTAAGAACACAATTGTCACGTCAAAGACAAGTGCATCTAAAGAATAAGGGCCAACCTGGGTGAATATCTTTGGATAGTCTAAGATAGCAGCTTTGGAAAATTCAAATTAACACAAAGATATCATTTTTTGTTTTTCATTTTTATTAATAAAATTGTGAGCATTATATAGAAGATGAGATTTAAGAAGTGAATGGATAGAAATTACTTAGTAAATTAAAGGATTGTTTTACCAAATGCCAGAAGCTATGTATTATCTCTCAGTCTAGCTGTGTAAACTAAGGCACAGTTGTATTAGTCACTATTTCTGTGTAACAAATGACTCTAAAACTCACAGACTTAAAAACATCTGTGTGCTGTTCCTCATGAGTTCTGTGGGTCAAAAATTTGGACAGGACATATTGGGGATGGCTTGTCTCTGCTTCATAATGTCTAGGGTCTCAGAAAGACTTTGTAGGCCATAGGTGACTTGACAGTTCGGGACTGGAATTGCCTGAAGGCTTATCATTTACATGTCTGATACCTGGTCTAGGGTGACTGAAGGACTAGAACTGCTAATCTGAGCACCTGTATACATGGCCTTTCCATGTGACAGCCTCAAAGTAGACTTCTTATTTGGCAGTTTAGGGTTTCCAAGTTTAAGTGCCCCAGTGATCCAGGCAGAAGCTGCATTTGCTTTCTATGACCTAGCCTGAGAAGCCAAATTATATCACTTCCACTATCTTCTATTATTTGGAAAGTTTTAAGACCACCCAAATTCAAGTAGAAGAAATATAGACCCCACTTCTCATGGAGAGAGTGGCAAAATCTCCTTGAGGAAGAGCATGTGGGCTGGAGAGGAGAGGGTACATATTGTGAAAGCCATCTTTGGAAAATTTTGTCTGCCTCAGAATGAAGGGGAAATTTGAGACCCTAATGTGAATTAATTGTTCCTAAACAATAGTATATTATGTTCAGATAAAAATATTTCGGGACTGGGCATGATGGCTCACGCCTGTAATCCCAGCACTTTGGGAGGCCAAAGCGTTTGGATCATGAGGTCAGGAGATCGAGACCAGTCTGGTCTACATGGTGAAACCCCGTCGCTACCAAAAATGCAAAAAGTAGCTGGATGTGGTGGCTCACGCCTATAGTCCCAACTACTCGGGAGGCTGAGCCAGGAGAATCACTTGAACCCGGGAGGTAGAGGTTGCACCATTGCACTCTAACTTGGCAACAGAACGAGACTCCATCTCAAAAAAAAAAAAAAGTTTCTGTGAACTATGTGATATTTACTACTAAATTGCTCCTATGTTGATACCCAGCTCATAAGCAATTTTGCTCTAATAAAAAAGGCTTCTTAACTATTATTTGATGCAAGGCCTTTTATTTTATTTTTCTTTCACCTTGGCAAATTTTTGCTTGTATGGTGATGATAATGTTTGGAGATCATGATGAGTGAGTTCTTAAGTATAGATGATGCCTTTTTTACATTGGAGCATCAAAATTTTGTCTCCAGAGACAGACATCGGTAAGGCATTGTAGTAACTCAAAGTATATTCCTTCCAATTTTATTTTTTGGAGGCTTTCTTTAGCTATGTATTTTTCTTTTTTTTTTTTTAAAGGAAGGGGTGTCACGTATTTCACTAGATCGTTAATTCCCTTAGGTTTACTGAGTTATTGCTTAAGATAACGTCACATTGATAGGGCACTGTCTTGACAGTTAAGTGAGGATGCAGGATTTGAGAGTACACGGGGCATGAGTCAGTTGTATCAATGTGATCTTTCTTAATATGTTTATTTTGATTTAATATGGTCTGCTTGTTTTTAACTGATTTTTTTCCATAGCAGCAATTCAGATTTCTTATTAAACATTTCTAATTAAAATTTGAGTCAGTATTTTTTACTGCTTGTGCATTCAAGAGCACTGTAACTATACAACTAATTTTTGTTGGGGGTTTTTTTTTTTGGTTTTACATTATATGTAAATATAAGTGAAAAGTAAAGTGTTTAATATTTTCTCCTTTAAAAGCCATTCCTAGGGAGTAGTGACTGTGTTAATCAAATATCAGGAAAACTTAAATTGGGAAAAGAAGTCCTAGCTACTTTGGAAGGACATTGGGTAAGTATTTTATATATGAGCTTTACAAAAAGAATTTTATTCTGTGGGAAAAAAATAACAATCACTTTTAAAATTTAAAACTTCATTGCTAAAAACATTACTATTTAACGTAAGCTTCAGCTTATAATAGAAGGTATTTTGGTGTTGATTTGTTATCAACAGTAATTAATTTTATGTAATATTTTCTCTTTCCAAAACTTTAAAATCAGTAGACATAGCTAACACTTACATATGACTTATTATGTAATGCCTTATTTAAGATTGTTACACATCTTAACTCATTTAATATTTACAATATATAACCCTATGAGGTGAGTTTATAGGTGCCATGCCCATTTTATTATTGTTTATTATTGTCCCCATTTTACAGAAGAGGACAGACACCGAGGCACAGAGAGTTCACATAATTTGCTCAAAGTAGGTGGTGGAACAGGAATTAAAGCCAGGGCCAGGGCTGTGCTTTTATGCACAGCACTCTACTGCCTCTCACATAGAAGAAAGAGGCATAGTTCCAATTAGAGTTATATTCCTTTCAGTGAAACATGGAAAGGATATAGTGGTGAATGAGAGCAATGGCTTTTACTTACTTCTTTGCTAACCTAAATTCAAATTTATGTAATTTTGTTAAGAGGAGCTTAAATGAATAAAAAGAATCATGGCACTGCATGGATATGCCCTCACTGTGAGCACTGAGTATATGCTCCTTTCTGCATACAATAAGCAGAAAATGTTGAGAAATATGAGAAAGTGAAACCGTATTTAGAGACTCCACTAAGTGGCCACATACTCTCTGAAAAAAATTTAATTGCCTTAAATCTGAACATCTTCTGGAAAGAACATAAAACAGCAGTCATTTTTAAAAACCAAAATTTCTGGCTGGGTGGGGTGGCTCACTACTCTAATTCTAGCACTTTGGGAAGCTGAAGCGGGAGGATAATCCTGGGTGACACAACAAGACCTCTTCTCTACTAAAAATTAAAAAAAAAAAAAAAAAGCTGGGCAAGGTGGTGCATTCCTGTCCTGGCTACTCAGGAAGCTGAGGCAGGAAGATTGCTTGAGCCTGGGAGGTGGAAATTGTAATGACACATGATTGTGCTACTGCACTCCAGCCTGGGTGAGAGAGCAAGACTCTGTCTCAGATAGATAGATAGATAGATAGATAGATAGATAGATAGATAGATAGATAGATAGATAGATAGACAGATGATAGATAGATTAGATGAGATAAGATAGAGATGAGAGAGAGAAGAAAAATAGACAAGTAGATAGATTAGATAGGTAAAATAGATAGATAAGGTAAATAGCACCACTCCAGCCTGGGCAAGAGAACAAGACCCTGTCTTAGATAGAAAGATTATTCGATAGAGATAAACCTCAAATTTTTAATGCTAGGAAAGGCTCTTTCGGGTTTGTGTGTGTGTGTGTGTGTGTGTGCGTGTGTGTATTTATGTGTATGTGTGTATTGAATCCATGGATCGTCAACAGCATTTCATTGTAGTTTTAACAAATACTGTGTTCTACTTTTGACAGTTTGGAGATGCTTATTGAGGTTTTGCATGTAATGATTGAAATTTATTAACTAAAACTTGTGAAATTTCACAAACTGGATAGTCAACCAAATTATTTGTATTAACTAGTATTACATATTTGATCTTAATGTTTTCATTAAAATTATAAGAAACTTGGGGCTTTTGGCAAAGTTCTAGTTCTATTTGTTTTAAAAATATGTTTAACTGGAGGATTAAGTAACTAGAAGAAATTATCACCATCATATTACTGTAGTATACAGTTGCCTTCTAAATGTAATTCTCTAAATTAATTTTTAATTTCTTTAAATATAGGATAGTGAAGTTTTTATTACTGATAAAAAGACTGATAATTTAGAGGTTTTCTGGAATCCAACACCCGACATTAAGCAATGGAGATTAATAAGGCACACTGTAAAATTTGAAGAACAGGGAGATTTTGAATCAGAGAAGTAAGTATTCCGTTTTTCAGCTAACTTCATAAGGATCAAAGAGTAGTTTTTCAGTTCCTTAATGATATGGTCATTTTGTCACCTTTCTTCTGTCATATCTTAATTCAGCAAAATAGTTTATCATTTGTGGAATGTGACAGTATTCTGTTTCTGTGTATATGAATGTCAAATAAATATAATACAAATCATCTTGCTTTTCTGTAGCTCAAAACTAAAACTTCTCATTTTTTTCTTTCTCAGCTGCTCCAGTACCTTAAAAAAAGAAAGAAAAGAATGTTTTTGTTGAAATAAAATTACAGAACTAATTAGTGACTCTCAGTTAGTACCTGGCAACTGTTTTCTAACCTGGTTTAGGCATTAGAACTCTAGGTAAAGGGAGTGGTACAGAATCTGCTTCTGTTCCATTCTCTGAAACAAAAATGAAGTCACTGGATGTACTGATTCTAAAGGACTTATTAGTTGGGTAATAATTAAGGCTATCATTTCTGTTCTTAAGTTGTGAAATTCTTGCTAGATTACTTATATTTTTGGATCAAAAATACTGTATACACATTTCCCATTTTATTGTTACTATATCTTTGTGTTAAGAGAAAGAGACTTATGTATAAAAGATACTTTGCTAGGCACTTAAGACACATTATGCAACTTAGTCATCCCTACATGTTCCCACATACGTATCATTCTCTCTCATGGGAATTCAATTATGTGTGTGCCTTCCCTTCTACACTCAAATTGAGGTTGTCAAAGATGGAAGAATATATATGTACCAGTTCTAAAATTCTGCCTCAGCCATAACCACATGATATTGTTTATCCAGAGATAAGCTTTGCCAAGGCATATGATCATTTTTGAGGGCGTATAATTCAGCATATTTAAAGATGAGGAAATGAGACTTAGGATAAATAACTTTAAGTGTACCAGCTAAAAAGTGGCAGATCTGGGACTCAGGTCTATCTGATCTCAAAGCCTTTTCTTCTGGCTTTGCTGCCTTCCCAGATGGGTGGGATATAGATATACTTTTATTTAACAGAAGAAAGAACTAGTATGGGAAATCATTTTACCTCAATAGTCTTTTCTGTTAAAGTAGTTGTTCTCAACACTAGGAATACATTAAAATATTTTGGGGAAACATTAAAAAATATCAATACTTGGGCCTGACCCCAGAGATTCTGATTATAAAAATTCTCTGATAATTCATGGATCCAAAGTTGAGAAGCACTGCATTACAGTAATGGATCTTTATGAAGCCAGTGGATCTTAAACAGTGTATGAATTATCTAGAACACTTGTTGAAAGTATAGATTCCTGAGCTTTACTTTTATTACATACCTATCATCTTGAGCCAGCAACTTGCTACCATGAGTTTAAGAGTCTATGTAATAAGTTTCTCTTGCCTAGTAAAAACAATTAGTCTCCACTTATGAACAGATCTGTCTCTACTCGAGGGATTGGATTTATATCTTGACTCATTTCTAAGCATATGAGAATAAGTATTGTCAAAGCCAGAAATCCATGTGAGTGTTATTTTCTCTCGAGGGGATTCAAGTCTATTCTATATAAATTCTATTTTCTGTTTCATTTTTAATACTACTTTTGCACATATATTAGACTCTGGCAGCGGGTAACTCGAGCCATAAATGCCAAAGACCAAACTGAAGCTACCCAAGAGAAGTATGTTTTAGAAGAAGCTCAAAGGCAAGCTGCCAGAGATCGGAAAACAAAAAATGAGGAGTGGTCTTGCAGATTATTTGAACTTGATTCACTCACAGGAGAATGGCATTATAAGTTTGCAGAGTAAGTAATTTAAAATAGTTTATTTCAAACAATATATTAGCATGGCTTGTTGCCTTTATTTCTAGAATATTTGTTGCTGGAGTAGTTTTTGTTTATTTAAACCATGTATATTAGTGTGAGATTTTTAAACTTGATCTTGTGTTCATTATAAGCTTGATTCTAGACTAGTAGTTACGATCAGAAGATTAGATACAGGGAAATCTCAATATTAGAACTATGTATATAATTATTAATAAAATTAAATCATGGAATAGAAAGTTTTAAAGTTTTTGTTTGGTCATTAAGCAACTGGTATTTTTTTTTTTTCGTTTATGTAGTACCCGACCATGGGACCCACTTACTGATATGATACAGTTTGAAAAAGATGGTGTTATTCAGACCAAAGTGAAACATCGTACTCCAATGGTATGTAATAAAAAAGTAACTAGATACACTAGGTATATAAATTTGTTAAATCTTTAGTATCTATAGCAACCAACATTTAAAATTTGGTTTCAAAATTCAAAATTTTGAGTGAGCAAAACATGCAGCTCTGAACTCTTGTTACCCCAAGGAAACATCAGAAAACAAGCAAAAACTGTCAACCCAATTTGCCAGAACTCTGAAAATAGCCAGAGGTGTTCAGCAACCAAGTGAACACTGGATCAAGAAAGGGCAAAGAGAGGAAAGCTTTGTGGCATTTTACTTGCACTTGCTCCAGGTCCATCCCAGTGCAGTAGCAGTCTTGAAGGGCCCTGCAGTACCAGTTTAAGTCCCTAGTTCCGGAAGGAGCAGAGTGGACCTCATACATAATTCTGTATGTCTGTTCTAACCAGTCAGGATGCTACCTGAAGGACTTACACAGGCACTTATCTCTGAGAAAATAAATAAAGACAAATTATACAAAGAAGCCAAACAAATTCTGGAGCTGAAAAGTGTAATAAAAATGAAAATTCACTAGAGATATTCAAAAGCAGATATAAGCAAGCACAAGACAGGATCAGGAAACTTAGAGATAAGACCATTGAAATTATCTAGTCTGAGGAGGAGAAAAAATGAAGTGGCATGAACAGAGCCTAAAGGACCTGTGAGACACCATCAAGTGGGTTATCATTGCATTATGAGAGTTCCACATAGAGAAGACAGATGAAGAATATTTGAGGAAAGAAAACCCCTAAATTCCCAAATTTGGTGAAAGATACAAATCTACAAATTCAAAGGTCAGCTAACTCCAACTCAACTAGGATGATCTCAGAGAGACCCACACCACGACAGACTGTCAAAAGCCAAAGACAGTCTTAAAACCAGAGAGAAAAGCAATGTATCACATACATTGGGGATCTTCTGTAGGGTTAACTGATTTCTCATAGAAACCTTGGAGGACAGAAGGCAATGAGATGACATATTTAAAGTGCTAGAAGAAAAAACTTATCAAGAATTCTGTATCTGGCAAAACTGTCATTCAAAAATGGAGAAATTAAGATATTCCCAGATAAAAACTGAGAGTTCATTACCACTAGACCTGCCCTACAAAAAAATGCTAAGGGGAATCGTTCAGAATAAAATAAGACTCTAAGCTGTATGAATAAATAAAGATTTTCAGTAAATAGTTGGGTGAATATAAAAGCTAGTGCTATTGTTATTTTAGTTTATAACTCCACTGTTTATTTCCTACAGGACTTAATGAAAAATAATTTAATTGCATATCTATTATTGAACTACAATGTATAAAGATATAATTTGTTACAACATAAAAGCAGGGAGTTGGAACTGCATAGGAGGAAAGTTTTTATGTACTACTGAAGTTAAGCTGGTATCATCTCAAACTAGATTGTTGTCGAGGTAGGTGTAAATGTCATCCCCATAGTAACCACAAATAAGTATCTAGATATATACACAAAAGAAAATGAGGAGGGAATTGAAACAGTTCACTATAAGAAACAAACATACAAGCAGACACTAACAAAGAAGAGACAAAAAATGTGTGATCTATGGTAAATAACAAAATCAGAAGTAAGTTCTTATCAGTAGTTACTTTAAAATGTAAATAGATTAAACTCTCTGAGCAAAAGGCAAATTGTCAAAATTGATTAAAATAAACATGACCCAACCATATGCTGTGCACAAGAGATTCACTTTAGATCCAGAGGCAGATATAGAGTAAAATGAAAGGTGGGAAAAAAATATTATGTGCTGCTAGTAACCAAAGGAAACTGAGGTGGTTATCCTAATGTCAGACTAAATAGGCTTTAAGTGAAAAATTGTTACAAGAGACAAAAACCATGTCATATTGATAAAAGGATCAATTTATCAAAAGTATATAGCAATTATAAGCATATCTACCAATCAACAGAGCCTCAAAATATACAAGGCAAACTGACAGAATTGAAGATAGAAACAGTTCTACAACCATAGATGGAGAATTCAATACACTACTTTTAATGATGGATAGAACCTCTAGATAGCAGATCAAGAAGGAAACAGATAACTTGAGCCACACTGTAAACTTAACCTAGCAGATACATAGAACAATCCACCCAACCACGGAAGGATACACATTCTTCTCAAGTGTACGTGGAACATTCTCCAGGATGGACCATATGTTACACCATATAATATGTCTCAATCAATCGCAGCTACTCAGGTGATTGAGGCATGAGAATCATGTGAACCTGGGAAGCGCAGGTTGTAGTGAGCTGAGATCACACCACTGCACTCCAACCTGGGCAACAGTGTGAGATTCTGTCTCAGAAACAAAAAAAAAAAAAACAAAACAAAACCTCAGTGCGTCAAAGAAAAACACAAGGGAAATTAGGTTATATTTAAACAAGTGAAAACAAAAATATAGTATACCGAAACTTAGGAGATGCAGCAAAGGTAAGGAAAATGTATAGCTGTGAATATCTACATTAAAAGAGATCTCAAATCAATAACCTTACTTTATACCATGAGAAACTAGAAAAAGAACAAACTAAAACCCAAAGCTAGCAGCAGTACAAAATAAGATTAGAGTACAGATAAAATAGAGAGTAGGAAAAAAATAGATTTTGTGAAACCAAACCAAAATTTGCTCTTTGATAAAAACCAACAAAATTTATAAACCAGCTAGACTGAGGAAGCAAGAAAGAAAACACAAATGACCAAACTCAGAAATTAAAGTGGGGATGTTACTACCAATCATAAAGAAATAGGATTATGAGAGAATACTATGAATAATTGTGTGCCAACAAATTAGGTAACCTAGATGAAAAGGACAAATCCCTAGAAACTCACAAATTACATACACGGACTCAAAAAGAAATAGAAAATCTCAATAGAGCTGTAACAATAAAGAGATTGGATCAGTAACCAAAAACCTCCAAAGAAAAATTCAAGACCAGATGGCTACACTGGTGAATTCTACATAACTTTAAAGAACAAACACCAATCCTTCTCAAACTCTCAAAAAATAGAAGAGATGGGAACATTTCCTAACTTATTCTCTGAGGCTAACATTACCTTAATGGCAAAGCCAGATAAAGACATCACAAGAAAAGGAAATTACAAATAGCCTTTATAAATATGATTCATACATCCTTAACAAAGTACTGGCAAACAAAATTCAGTAGCATATTAAAAAGGTTATACACCATGACCAAGTGGAATTTATTCCAGTAATGCAAGGTTGGTTTCACATAAGAAAATCAGTGTAATACATCACATTAAGAAGGGGAAGGTCACATGGTCATCTCAATTGACATAGAAAAGGCATTTGACAAAATCCATCACCCTTTCCTGATCAAAAGAAAGAAAGACCTCATAAAACTAAGAAGAGATGAGACTTCCTCAACATGATTAAGGAGATTTATGAAAATCCCACAAAAAGTAGATTTATTGGCAACAGGCTGAAAGCTTTCCCTCTAACATCAGGAACAAGACAAACATTCCCACTTTCACCACTCCTGTTTACCATTTTACTGGAAGTTCTAGCCAGAGCAAGAAAAGAAAGAGAAGGCATCAAAATTGGAAACAAAAGAAGAAAAACGATCTCTAATTAACACATGACATTATCCTGTATATAGAAAATCCCAAAGAATCCATAGAAAGCTATTCGAGCTAATGAATTTAAGAAAAATTTCAGGGTACAGGATCAACACACAATAATCAGTTGTGTTTCTAATGATGAACAATCTCAAAATTAAGAAACCAATTCAGTTTATACCATCTAAAAGAACAAATTTAACAAAGGACCTGAAAGACTTGTACAGTGAAAACTATAAAACATTGCCAAGGAAATTAAAGAACATCTAAATAAAGGGAAAGATACCTCATTTTCTCAGGTAGGAAGGTTAATATTGTTAGGATTTTGGCCAGACACAGTGGTTCATACCTATAACCTCAGCACTTTGGGAGGCTAAGACAGAGGGATTGCTTGAATCCAGGAGTTTGAGATCAGCCTGGACAACATGGCAAAACTCTATCTCTACAAGAAAAAAGAAAAATTAGCTGGGCATGGTAGCACACACCTGTAGTCCCAGTTGCTTGGGGAGCTGAGGTGGAAGGATCACCTGACCCCAGAGAAGTTGAGGCTGCAGTGAGTCGTGACCATACCACTACACTGCAGCCTGGGTGACAGAGTAAGATCCTATCCCAAAACAGTAAGAATATAACATTACTATTCAAAGCAATCTGCAGTTTCACCACAATTCCTGATAATATTCCAAGCCTTTTTTTGCAAAACTGGGAAAGCAGATCCTCAAGTTCACATGGAATTGCAGGGGCCCACAAATAGTCAAAACAATTTTGAAGAACAACAACAAAGTTGGAGGAGTCTCCCTTTTTGATTTCAAAACTTACTATAAAGCTACAGCAATTGAAGGAATGTGATACTTATGTCAGAAAAGGCATATTGACCAATGGAATAGAATTGAGTGTCTAAATGTCAAGCCAGACATCTGTGGTCAATTTATTTATTTTATTTTTTTTAATTATATTTTAAGTTCTGGGTTTCATGTGCAGAACGTGCAGGTTTGTTACATAGGTATACACGTGCCATGGTGGTTTGCTGCACCCATCAACCCATCATCTACATTAGGTATTTCTCCTAATGCTATCCCTCCCCTAGGCCCCCACCTCTCAAAAGGCCCTAGTGTGTGATGTTCCCCTCCCTGTGTCCATGTGTTCTCATTGTTAACTCCCATTTATGAGTGAGAACATGCAGTGTTTGGTTTTCTGTTCCTGTGTTAGTTTGCAGAGAATGATGGTTTCTGGCTTCATCCATGTCCCTGCAAAGGACATGAACTTATCTTTTTTATGGCTGCATAGTATTCCATGGTGTATATGTGCCACATTTTCTTTATCGAGTCTGTTGATTTGGCATGGAGAGTTCTGCAGGTGTCTATTAGATTCACCTGGTCCAGAGCTGAATTCAGGTCCTGAATATCCTTGTTAATTTTCTGTCTTGTTGATCTGTCTAATATTCACAGTGGGGTGTTAAAGTCTCCTATTATTATAGTGTGGGGGTCTAAGTCTCTGTGTAGGTCTCTAAGAACTTGCTTTATGAATCTGGGTGCTCCTATATTGGGTGTGTATATATTTAGGATAGTTAGCTCTTCTTGTTGAATTGATCCCTTTACTATTAATGTAATGCCCTTCATCGTCTTTTTGATCTCTGTTGGTTTAAAGTCTGTTTTATCAGAGACTAGGATCACAACCCTGCTTTTTTTTTTTTTTTTTTTTTTTTTTTTTTTTTTTTTTTTTTTTTTTTTTTTTTTTTTTTTTTTTTTTTTTTTTTTTTTTTTTTTTTTTTTTTTTTTTTTTTTTTTTTTTTTTTTTTTTTTTTTTTTTTTTTTTTTTTTTTTTTTTTTTTTTTTTTTTTTTTTTTGCTTTCCATTTGCTTGGTAAATATTCCTCCATCCCTTTATTTTGAGCCTATGTGTGTCTTTGTACCTGAGATGGGTCTCCTGAATACAGCACACCAGCGGGTCTTCACTCTTTATCCAATTTGCCAGTCTGTGTCTTTTAATTGGGGTATTTAGCCTGTTTACATTTAAGGTTAATATTGTTATGTGTGAATTAGATTGTGTCATTATGGTGCTAGCTGGTTATTTTGCCTGTTAGTTGATGCAGTTTCTTCATAGTTTCAATGGTCTTTACAGTTTGGTATGTTTTTGCAGTGGCTGGTACCAGTTTTTCCTTTCCATATTTAGTGCTTCCTTCAGGAGCTCTTGTAAGGCAGGCTTGGTGATGACAAAGTCTCTCAGCATTTGCTTGTCTGTAAAGGATTTTATTTCTCCTTCACTTATGAAGCTTAATTTGGCTGGATATGAAATTCTGGGTTGAAAATTATTTTCTTTTTAAGAATGTTGAATATAGGCTCCCACTCTCTTCTGGCTTGTAGGGTTTCTGTTGAGACATCTGCTGTTAGTCTGTTGGGCTTCCCTTTGTGGGTAACTTGACCTTTCTGGCTGCCTTTAACATTTTTCCTTAATTTCAGCCTTGGTGAATCTGATGATTATGTGTCTTGGGGTTGCTCTTCTTGAGGAATATATTTGTGCTGTTCTCTCTATTTCTTGAATTTGAATGTTGGCCTGTCTTGCTAGGTTGGGGAAGTTCTCCTGGATAATATCCTGAAGAGTTTTCCAGCTTGGTTCCATTCTCCCCATCACTTTCAGTATACCAATCAAACATAGGTTTGGTCTTTTCACATAGTCCCATATTTCTTAGAGGCTTT
>PVKP010029519.1:0-28916 GCA_004027715.1 Plecturocebus donacophilus
AAAAAAAAAAAAAAAAAAAAAAAAAAAGGTAAAAGAATAAAGTTAAAAATCTGGGGAAATGGGATCAGTTTTCCAGCTCATGGTTCCATCTTTGGTAGATAGAAACAAGCAGTATTTGGACTAAACAGGGGCGTTGAATTAGTGGGTGTCACTGAGTGGCACTTTTACTCAGTTATGTAAATCACATCAAAGTATGCATAGTTCTGGTTGAAGCTGGACACCTTGTTTGTTTTATTTTTATTTTTTGTAGAAGTCAGGTCTCACTATGTTGTCCAGGCTGGTCTCAAACTCCTGGCTAAAGTGAGCATCCCACCTCGGTCTCTTAAAGTACTGGAATTACAGGCATGAACCACTATGCCTGGCTTAGATACCTCCTTTAAATTTGATGATGTAGCATTCAGTAGTCCTGGTAGAGGCACTATGCTGAAAATGACTTGCGGGGAAGATTTTCTAATGCAAAGGTGGCCATATCTATTCAGACATCATCCTGTATTACATATACAAGAGACTTTTTACTCCAGGTGGGTCCAGTGAGGGCCACATCTGTATTTATGTGCAGCATATACTATAGCATTCCATGGAACAGATGCTGGGCTTGAGCATTATGAAAATTGTGTACTATGTGATTTTCTGGCCTGCCATAAGCATTATTCATTAAGCTGTCATAAGAAGTTTTAAAATTTCCAGCATGAGGTCCTTCTTAGCGACTTGGGTTCTGAGCTGACCTGATGAATAGCTGGTGTTAAAATACCCATCCAGTTAGTGGCCATATTGGTATCAGAGCCTCAGCCAAGGTCTGTATGTTCAACATAGAGTGAGACACAGTTTGCGAAGAGTAACATTCAAGCATGAAAAGTTGAAGCATGCTGAAGTAAGCAACATGATTAATGTTTTTTTTCCTCTTTAAGTGTATCAAATGTGTCCAGTAAAAATTCTGGACTCTGTTAAAATATTTCATGTATTTGTAATAAATGCTCATGCAAGTTCTAGAAGGAGTGAGAGTTCAGTCTTGGGCAGACCTTGAATGTCTAATGATGATGAAATATCGCTGAGGATGTACATGTGGTTTCATGCCATGCTTGCACCCATACTCTATATTTATTCATTTAGTCCATTCATTCAGCAATTATTCATGGAGCCTCTATTTCTATACTGTTGTAGACACTGGGGATGAAAGATGAATAAGATGCTCCCCATCTTTAAGATTCTTATATCTAGTAAAATGTAATTGGAGTGGTAATTTTTATTTGTTATATAGATTTTGGAATTAACTGCATTGATCAGTCATATAAAAGACAAGTAGAGGGTGTGAATTATGAAGAGTTTCAAACTATCTTTGAAGAACCAATACTGAGGCAGATCTGAGAAAGCTAAATGTTGGAAGTCATCTGTTTCATTAAGAAATTGAGTTTCGACTTATTTTTTTGCCTTCGGGAACACAAGTAATTTGCTTTCCAGGAGCAGTAACAGATCCACTTTCCTCTGCTCTCCTGAATTTTGTGTTCCAGGCCGTTGAGATCATTTTTAGGTTATAAGTATTGTATGGGTGGCACCTTCACATCTCTGATAACCTCTGGCATTCACACCCTTCCTGTGCAGAAGGTTAGGCAAGTAGTGATTTTATTTCTAAGCTATCAATTGATATCCAAACAGACCAAGTGACTTTTCCAAGGTCACACAGCCACCTAGTATCGGAGCAGGGACTCGGCTTCTGTGCTCTAAGCTAACCAACCTTATTAACCAAACTAAAGTTTTCTCAAGTAGACAACATTCTAGTATTTCCTCTGCTGATTTCTGGAGCAGCAAACAAGTGTTCTTCCCACAAACCTTGCCACTTTTTCCCCTTCTCCAGTGGGTAGAGTGAGCAGGATAAGTGACAGGAAGCAGGTATAACATTCCCAGTATTCTTGGTTCTCACCTAGAAATTTTGGGTTTGAAAGGGAAAACTACTTCCCAAGCTGTGAGCACCACAGAAATGTTTTTTCTCCCTTTATTATCTCACAACAAAGTGATAGATATCATGTTCTCCATTTACAAGTGAGGAAACTGAGTCTTAGAGGGTTGAAATATTTTTTTTTTTCATAGTTACACAACTTATAATTGGTCATGCTTATTGGGCTCACATCAGCCTTCAATTGTTCTTTATCCTCTGACGCCCTAGGCCCTCAGGCAGGAGAGTGGGAGGAAAATGGTAGGGTGACTGGGTTATAGAAGGAAGTGAGAAGAGCTAGGTGAACTAGTATTGATAGAGCACAGCAGGAGGAAGGCAGTAGGTGGAGAAAGAGGGAGAGGAGGTGGCTTGTGCAGTGTCTTTGGTGTGTATAAGTATTTTGTACACTCTGCCTTCTCCAGGCAGAACAAGTTTCTCTTCATGTCCTTCCTTCACCTCAGGGCTTACATAATTCTGTCTATGTTCTTTTAATAGATACAATTACAGAAAACTCAAAAACACAATTTACTAGAAGAAAAATTATTTTAACTTGTGTATTTATATAGCACATATTATCTTAGTGATTAGGTCCTAAAATTAAAATTCCAGTTAGGGTTTTTTATTCACAATTATATCACAGTTTATCACATGGCTAATATTGCTTCTAATGGCTTGGGTCCACATAGTACCTTTTTAATAGTACCTCAAGTTATTCCAGTGGGTTGTTGCTTAGCAGCACAGAGGTGCAGACAGATGGCATTTGAATTCTGACTCTTGCATAGCTGTTTGACCTTGAGCAAGGTTCTTAACCTCTTTTAACTTACATACTTATCTACAAAATGGGAGTAATTTCTACCACACTGAGATGCTGTGAGGATTAAATGACACATATAATATGGTGTCTAACATGGGGCCTTGTGTGAAATAAGAGGTTAGAAACCATTAGTTTTCTTATACTTTCCTCCCTACGGGATGGTGGACTGGCTTCAAACTTGTTGCCTCATTTTGCAGACAGAGAAATAGAAGCAGAAGCGAAGGATTTACCAAATTTCCCAGCAGAATCTTGTCCTATTAATTTCCAATTTGCTGTTCAAGCTATTGACTCTGTTAAACTTGGATCTGCAGGCAACCCTGTAAGGAAGAATGACTGTATTTTGGGGCTGTTGAAAGATACTGATTCTATGTCAGTTTGACATTTTCTGGGACTCTGGGAAAAGTACTTGCTCTTCTTCTAACTCACTAATAAGTCGTGTGACATTGGTCAAATCATGTGGCCACTCTGGCCCTTGATGCTTCCAAAATGGCTGGATTTCACCTCTCTTCTAGGACTTACATTTTTTTTTTTCTATTACTGTTGTTGTCTGTATAATCGCTTGTTTCTACCATTAGATCCTAAATGTGTGGAGGATAGAGATGTGTTCTGCTCACCTGGTATCCTGTATGGTGTCTCTTCTGTTGCTTCATATATTGCTGATCAGAGAAACTGGATCAGGTTTGGTATCAGATGGTATGATGATGTTGAAATTCATAGCAGAGTTATTAATCTTTTACAGTAGCTGAACACACACACACACATACCCTACTTATACATGCTTACTCATTCAAGATATTGCCATCAAAAGCACATAATGCGGTCAGTATGGTCAACTGTATCCTTCCCAAATGAACCTTAAAGGTGAAATCTTCCGAGACGCCTCATAAACATTGTAAAAATAGCCCTTGTCTGATTTGTTTGCTTGTTGTTTCTCTTCCCTGCTAGTGTGTGAGCACCTCAAGAATTGGAACTGGTTTGTCTTATTCTCTGCTGTAGCTGCTGTGCTTGCATAGTTCTTAGACATGGTAAGACTTTGGCATATGCTTGTTGAATAAATTATAATGAATAAACAAAATGTCATAACTTCCTTTGTCCTGGTTGCCTGCAGGGTAAGAACTCCAGGAAATGGTCTGGCTCTAGCTCTTGACCCAACCAGGTCACTGGTACAGGCGCATTACTAGATCTCCTGTGAAGTAAGAGGTGACTGTTAGGACTGTTATGGGTACTGGAGTCTGTAACATCTATGAGTGACTATTCAACAGGCTGGGGAATTCCCATAAGATTCATGTTATGGGGACCTCCCATAGTAACACAAAAATTTATGGAAAAAGAGGCTTGTGGTAATAACTCTAAATCAGTGCAACAGAAGCTGGATTTAGTAGCTCTAAACCAAGATGGCAGAAGATGTTTTTCTTTGAATTTTATTCCCAATTTGCCTCGAATCCTCATTGGAACTAGGTAATCCTAGTTCCACTTCTTGCTTCAAGCTTTTCCAGCCTTCACACTGTAGTCACTCGTCATCTCTCAGATCTTTTGGTTTACTTTTACCCATTTATCCAGATGTTCATCTCTTTTGGCCCCATGTCACATTCCTGACTCTTCTATTCATCTTTTGAAAAGGAGGGACCTCACACCAAGGATTACACCTGCTTTCTACTCCCAACTGTTTAAGGCTCAGTTTGCACCCGCTAATTCTAAGGGAAATACTTACTCTTTCTCTATCCAAGACACCTGGGAATTTTGTAAAATGAATTTCTCCTCCTTGGCATTTAATTTCGTGTTATAGATATGACCAGCCTTTCTAGTGGATGCAAGTTCAGGATAGATGCAGCTCCACAGGGAAACCAAGACGTGTCTATACTGCTATTGTGGAAGATTTTTACACACTGTACACAAGAAAGTGTTTGTAGCTCTCCTGGTTTTCTCTCATTTTTCTTTCCTCCCCATTTGCAAAGTAGATTTTACATTCCTTTTAATTTCTTGGAGTGATTTCAAATTTACTGCATTTGTATTTGTTGAAAAGGTGACTGCATCCATAATGTGATCTGAGTGGTTCCGTGGACAGATAATCTGCCCCCAAATAATTCACTCTTATTTCACAGAACATTCATATTGCACCCTTAAGGATTCATGACTTTGAAATCTTTAGGAAGCCACTATTGAATTCAAGTTGAGGGGGAAGAGAAAGTAATAATGAAGATGTGAAGCACTGGAGCATTATGAACAGTATTTATGTTTTATGCTTCTCAAATATACTTTATACACATAACTTTTATTTGTATTGTTTTACTTAACATTGTAAATATAAAGCTGTTGCTACATAGCACTTCATAGTGATGGTTGAGTGTGGTGGCTAACTCCTGTAATCCCAGCACTTTGGGAGGCCGAGGCGGGCAGATCACCTGAGGTCAGGAGTTTGAGATCAGCTGGGCCAACATGGTGAAACCCTGTCTCTACTAAAAAAATACAAAAATTAGCTGGGAGTGGTGGCACACTGCTGTAATCCCAGGTACTAAGGAGGCTGAGGCAGCAGAAAAGCTTGAATCTGGGAGGCAGAGGTTGTGGTGAGCCAACATCATGTCATTGCACTCCAGCCTGGGTGACAAGAGCAAAACTCCCTCTTAAAAAAATAATTCATAGTGATAATTTTAATACATACATAATAGTCCATTGACTAGATATTCCATAATTGACTTAACTATTCCCTTGATATTTATTGCCTTCAACTTTTCAACTTTAACTTCAACTTTTTAACTATTCCCTTGATATTTATTGCCTTCAACTTCAATTACTGTTTTAGCTATTTTTATGAATATGCTGTCCTTTATATTTTGTTTTTATTTTCTTAAGATATTGGTTTCATAAAAATAATAAAAATTAGAAAAAGATAAGTAATGTTGAAAAGTAAAAAGACAAGAATAAATATGTCTCTTCCATATTACACTATCATAGAGTAATCATTAATATTAGGTGAATGTTATGCCAGATATTCTTCTAGGCCAATGTAGAGATCAATAGAGATGCAGTTGTGTGACTATTACTTCTAATTGCCTTCCTAAAATGGTTCCATGTAACTCTCTACCTCTAGATCCAGGAAGCTTAGGTCTCCAGGAAAGGAGGGGCTGAGCTCAGTGATGGGTCAGCCCTGGCTGTGTGCTGGAATCACCTCAGAGCTTAAAAAAATTAATACTTATGTCAAGACACTTTATTCAGAGATTTAAAAAGACTCCAAGGTGAATTGGTCAGTTTTGAATTTCAGCGCTTATATTCCTTTTAAAACCTTTGTAGCAAAGGACAGTTTTGAAAGCTAGGTGCATTGAGAGAAGATTTTTGTAATATGTCAAAATTCAGGCCTAATCGACTTGATCATTCAAGTAGGTTATGGGAGAGATAAACAGTAGCTTATTGAGAATGAAAAGGCAAATGCACTATGTATTCTCTAATGACCCTTTGAGATCGTATCAAAGAGTATGAATGCATAAGGGAGTGAATGGCTTTAGAAACATTCAGAGAAATAGTGAACCCCTGGAGGCATAAGATCAAGTTTGCTACTTTCCTGGGAAAAGTCAACAGGAAGCTCTCAGCTCCTGAGAACATTAGTCTTCAGCTCAGTGTTACTAGTATTACTGCAGTAAGGCTGAGAAGCAGTGGTACCAGTGGTGATAGCAGAAGGCAGAAAAGTGGCTGGGCCTGAATGGAGCTGCAGTCCCATGTTTTATGCTTGAAAACTGAAGACCAAGAATATTTCTGAATGCCCTGGCAGGAGAATACAAAAGGATCAAGGAAGCTGAGAGACTTCCAGGAGTAGAGGCTGACCAGAGGCTAATGGTCAGAGACATGGACTCTATCTAGGGATGCCTGCGTATTAGCCCCTCTCCTGTTCAAAGGGCAGTCTCATGGTGGCTCAGTGGTCAGAGTCCAGAGAAAAGCTCAGACAGCTCCCTATAGGAGACAGTATTCAGAGATCCCTAAATGTTTGAGGACTTCATCTTTCTCCACTTACACTGCCACAGAATCATATAAGCTATACTTTGAATATATTCAGATGCTGCTTGGAGAACAACAAAGGGAGAGGAATACAACTTTAACTATTTAAGCATTTACTTGGATTTTCTACGCTGGGGCTAGGTACAGATAAGCAGTTTTCACTGCTGAATCTCACTAAGGTGTCTGGGTTTTGGCAGTGAGACTGTAGAAGGCATGTGTTTCCCAGCCCACAGGCTGGCAAACTCTTTTTCACATGAAAGGGGTTCATTCTGTCATATAGTAATCATTTCTAACCATCAGCAAGATGACTTCTGGGCTAGTTTTAAATCAGTACATGTAAAGGTCAAAGAGTTTTATAAATTATGCATTATGACTGTTTCCTTGGGCCATTCTATATCTGTTTATTCACCATTTTAAAAATGTTTCAGCTTAAAATATTCACTAGAGCTGAGAGCAATGGATATTTTTGGTACCTGACTTCTACAAAAGCCACAGTTTTTCTTAAAAAGGCTTTCTGTATACCTAAGTCTGTCACTTTGGGGTACGGTTTCCAATATGCTAATGATCTTAATAAAAAATAACCACAGAACTACCAAAATACATGAGCTTTATGTTTAAATGACATCCTTGTTTTATTATCGCTATCGAGAGCAAGGGTTATTGCCTCGGCTACCTTGGGAAGTTTCAAAGAGTTAAAGAGGTTGGACTTTGGAATTTTCTTTTTCCATTGTTAATCCTTAATTTATTGCAAACATCTATGGGACATATGGCTTTTTCTTAACATTGTCTAGTGGATCAATGTGATGTTTTCATGCCCTTTAGATTAGAAATGTCTGGTTTTAAATTCCCAACATATACTTCAGGATTAGAGCTGAAGTTTAGTGCACAGCCCCTGATCATCCAGGGCTGGGTCATACTTCACAGGTCACATCAGTGATTACTGAGGTGCAATAGGAATCTGGTGACTTTAAAGGAGGGGTAAACCATAGGACCTCTCCATCGGCTCAGTGGTGCCTGCCCTTTCTCCCTCACTGAGTCAGGTATAAAGTGTGTGTCAATGTAACAGCAACATGGCAGATGAAAGGCTGTCGGCAGGCATTAAATTTAAACCTTCAGGGAGAATGGAGGGGAACAGTGCAGTGCAGTGGCAACAAAAGCTATAATGCTCTTTTCTTGCAAGTCTCTACTTTGTTATAAAAGAATCCAGGCTGGCCACGTATGAATCATCCTGTCCAGCACAGAACACTGTGGCAATGTGATTGGCTGCTCTTCTGATTATGGCTCTTGGTCTCTGGTTGCAAAACTATCCTAGAACATTTTATGATAAAACTCATTTTATGATAAAGCTCAGTTAATGACTATGGAGTGCAAAAGGAGGATAATTTGTCAGTAAGTTCATCAGGCAAGGGGCCAGAAGGCTGATTATCTAGACTCTGAGATGACAATAGTTTTCTGGTCATAAGATCTATAAAACTAGACCTTACTTTATCATTGGTTTGTTTTATTGCAACAAATTTTAGAACACGCTGGGCACATTTTCTTCTAAGTTTTTTGCAACTCAGGTCTCTGAAAGATATTGTATGATGGGATCATAAAAGATTGCAGTTATACATATAGATATGGCATGAGTGTTTGAAAACATGGAAAAAAGATAGAGGAGGGTTGGCCATGAGTCTCATAAATAATAAATCTTATTACGACCTAGATTTAATTTGTTTGCTGACATTTTCTATTATATTATTTTTATATGTTGAATGGCACTCAAGCTGGATAATACAATATTCTCTTTATATTATTAATCTAGAAGTGGCATATTATGCTTTCCAAAGATGCCTGTAAAAATGTGTATGTGTGTATGTGTATCTCACATGTATATCCCATCCACATGTCATTCTTTAAATGTGACTAACACTCCTTTACCCCATTGTATGTTACCTTTCGTTGTATCTGTGTGAGGAGCTTGTGACTGCTCTGACAAATAGTGTGTGTTAGAAGTTATACTATGTGACTTCCAAAGCTAGGTCTTGAAAATAATGCAATGTCTTCCTGGCTTTCTCTCTTGGGATGCTTGCTCTTGGAACCTAACCACCACACTGTGAGAAAGCTCAAAGTTGCCTATGCAGATAGACCACATAGAGAGTCTGTGGGGAGAGGAGCTAATGACCTGAGCTGTCAACTGCCACAGCACAGCTGACTGAATGAGCCTTCAAATGATTCCAGCCTCAGCCTTTGTCTTTCCACTGAGACCCCAGGCATTGTGAAGCAAAGGCACCTTCCTTGCTATACTTATTCAAATTCCTGACCTACAGAAGCCATGACAGAATAAGTGATTCTTGTTGTTTGAAGCCACTGTGTTTTAAGGGTGACTTTTTATGCAGCACAGTAGCTGAAACACCAGAGCTTTGTTGAGTCTTTTTTTTTTTTTTTTTTTTAAATATTCTACCTTGGAGACCTATGGGTTACTCCTGACCACTAACTTGCATAAATGTCCCTCTTCATATGGGGTACATATGCTGATAAGTATTCTGGGAACCTGACCTCTAGCATGTCTAGGATGTAATTCTTTTCTTTTTTTTTTGTAGAGATAGGGTTTCACCATTTTGGCCAGGCTGGTCTGGAACTCCTGACTTTCTGATCTGCTCGCCTTGGCCTCCCAAAGTGTTGGGACTACAGGCTTGAGCCACTGTGCCCGGCTGCTTTTGCCTTTTATATAATTCTACTATCGGAGCTTTTTTTAAAAAAATTTTACTTTAAGTGTATACCATATCCAGCATTTCTCCCCATCTTATCCCTCCCCACTCTCCCCACCCCCCGCTGTCCCTCCCCTGACCCCCGCAACTGCCCCTAGTGTGTGTTGCTCCTCTTCCTGAGTCTACATGTTCTCATTGTTCAACACCCACCTACGAGTGAGAACATGTGGTGTTTGGTTTTCTGTTCTTGTGTCAGTTTGCTGAGAATGATGGCTTCCAGATTCATTCAAGTCCCTACAAAGGACACAAACTCATCATTTTTTATGCTTTGTAGACAAGGCCTTTTCAAGAAACTTTTCTGAAATTCCTGGGTTGATTTAGATGCCGTTTTTCTGGACTCTCCTAGCAAATCTGTCAACAGTGATCACAATGTACTGTCGTGTTGATATATTTGCCTTTTCTTCCTCCTAGCCTGTGAGACCAATGCAGCATCGGCCCTTTCTCCTCATTTTTCCGTTTATCATGCTAACATTATTTCTGGTACATGGTAGGTACTTAATAAATTCTCACTGTAGAATTGGCCAATTAAAACTTAATTTACCCAGGCCTTGACCCAGACAACAATGAGAGGAAAAAGAGTTTCCAGAAGTGGATACTATGAAATTATATGTCTATGTGAAATGAGATAATTTTTATTAATGTCTTAAAGAGAAGTTTTCCTTCCTAGAAAGTATGTAAGACTTTAGTTGGCTTTAGCGGACAGAAAAGAGTCATCATTGTTATCTAGAGGGGCAATAATTTTTTTAATCCTCAGTGGACTTCTCCAGAAACACTGGATGTCTTATAAAAGAACATCACTGGGAACTGGAAACCTGAGATTGGCTAGGGAGATTATATTTCTTACTATTGCTTCTTAATGCTAGGGTCAGATATAAGGGAAGACCTAGTCTTCAGTTCTCTGTTATCTCAATAGTTTATAAATTTAATGTGCCTCAGGCATAGGGAAATTTTGACATGAATGCAGATCCCCAGGCCCCAGGGTTCAGAATTCTGAAGCACTGGATCTTGGATAAGCCTGGAATATGAATTTTTATTAAATTCTCTAGTTGACTCAGATAAAGAAGATCCAAGAGCCATACTTTGAAACAAAATAAAACAAAACAAAATGTGGTAAACAGAAGAATAAAGATTCTTTCCAGGATACTTGTGGAAATTGTGCCCAGAAACTCTGTAAGGCACTTGACTCAGTTACAGAAACTGTACACAGAAACTTGATTTTTGAATTTCTAGGTGTGAGTATGTTAAGGATTATTTTAGAAATTACTATGAATAACTGACATTTCTGGGTTGTAGTTAGGATTTAAATCTAGTTTAGGTTGAATCTAGTCTTTTGATGATGTTTGCAGTGAGAACAGGGGATGAATCCTGGGTAAATTTCCTTTCTTGATTGCTGAATATTTGTCTCCCAGTTCTCCTTTGTATTACCTCTACTCTGGTGTAATTATTTATCTGTGCCCTTCTTCAAATTTCCAGCCACCAACTTGTATTTCTTCACAATCTTATGTCTGCTTTATGTGTTAAATCCTACGAACAATTTTCAAGGGAAATTTATCACCAGAAAGATATGACTGTAGTTTCTACAATTTCCCCCCATTTCAGAGGATAAAAATAGATTTCTGAGCTAAAGGATTGTGACATTTACAGTATAACTACTTTATTAATTTTTGGCATTTAAATACAACCATTGAAAATATGATGAAAATATTTTCCAAGTTAATGTAAAAGTAATACTACACTTTGGCTTTGTTTTGTAACTTCCATGGAATTTGCCCTCTGTGTTGGTGGTGAAAGCACTCATGAAGTGTCACATTTTTAAATGGCATGATTCCTAAGTGGCTGTATTATCTCAATATGATTTTTGCTTTTATTTAATGTAGTGAATTTTTTTTTCTTTAGGATCATCTGAGAAATGTATTGCATGCAGCATTTGGTTTATCTGACAGTCTAGCTCTGTTACAGAGCTTAACTTAACCAAAATTAAGTTAGCTTCACCACCTTAACCAAAATTTGACCTGGAGATCATATTACATCCAAAGAGGTCTGGGACTCATACTCATCTTTCAGTGGAATATTTACTTAAGATTGTCATATATGAGGGATATAAGAAGTTTCTTCACCTAAGAGATGAACATGTTAAAATTTTGTAATTAAACTTCCTTTGAAGAATGAAAAATTGAAGTCATTTTAACAGTCTAATAACAGGTGACTTTGTAGAGACAGTGACAAAGGTCTGGCTTTTTATGGACCTGGGGAGAAGCTTGTGAGCATCTGATAGATGGTGGAAGGCTATGGAAACAGTTAACAAATAGGGCACCAGAGACTATATAAGATCAGCCAACAGATGGGACAGTTTGTCTTTGTATTCATGTCACGCTGTTTGTTCTAGGATGTGTACCATATGATATAATAAAAATGTAACTTTATTTTTGTCTCTTACTTTTAGGTAGGATTCTCTAGAATAGTGTCTCAGTTGGAACTCTCGTATAAGTGATGTACTGAAAGGGTATCCTTAGGAGAAGGGGAGTGAAGGAGGCAAGACAGGCCAGAGAAAGAAAACAAAGTAAGATCGTGGTCTTGACCGAAGTCTATCTGTAGCCTTGTCTTGTAGGGATCTGTGCTGCACAAATTGCCTCAAAATTGGGTCCAACTTGAAGTTCTACCTTTTGTACCTAGAGTCGGTCACTGGCCACTGTGTATTTGGGGGCCACTGGTAGACAGTTATGTAATTCAGGTGAGGTGGCTTCTGTTCTGCTTAAGGTAACTCTCTGGTGAAGGAGGCCACAGTGAGCTGTGAACACTAGTGCGTGGAGTGGCCTGCTGGAGTGATCTGGGCGAGGAATCAACAGCGACCACTACATCTATTTTCCATTTAGAATTTATTTAGTGTGGAATTTTTTTCCCCTGCTGTCGTGGTTCATAGGTTTTGTGGTCACTCTTGGACAACTGATAATCCTACAGTCTTTTAAGTTAAGAGACAGTGTTTTGATTAAGAAATTAGAGTGCTCAATCTAATGTATTAAACAATACTTTTCATTTTATTCTAAGATGTCTTATCTCTCCTCCTTCCCTACCATTCATGCCAACTTTCTCAGGTATGGCATAGTAAGGCTGGCCATATAGCTTCAGAAGCAAAAAGGTGGGATGACTTATTATTTGCTCATCACTTCCTCAGAGCAAGTTGCTGTTATTGACCTTTCTGGGATTACAGTGTGTCAGAAATAAGGGAAAATGTAGCATATGGTCTTCCTTGACCAGTATGAGGATAAGATGACTTTGTATCCCCTGGGCCTGGCAGGTGCAGGTGGTACTTTGTGTCATGGATACTTATGTGGGGTTTCAGAGGCTCTCTTCCTGGCTCCTCCTGACTCCTCATGGCATTATCTTCCTGTTGTGGATGATGCCTTCTGTTCCCCTAGCTTTGCCCATCTATGTGGTCTTCTTGGGCAGAAGTCAAGTAGCACTAGGCTGGTCTCTTTTCTGCATAGCTCATATCCTCCACAAGCAATACATATCCTTTGTTCTTGCAGGCTGAGCAGGTGAAGTGGGAGGCAAACTCATGTCAGCAGCAAGCTTTTTCCACTGCCAAGAGTCCGCTCAGCCTGTCTCTCTTGCCCTTTGATTTCTCAGACCAGAAGCAAGCACCAGTCCACTGTGTTTATCTAATACCAGAAGACTGATATCAAGTTCTACATATAGTCCTGTTGAAGCCACTGTCTTATTATTATTCTCCTTACTAGTTTATCATGACAGTTTTCAAACATGCAGTGAAGTTGAGGTAATTTCTGCAAACATTGATATATCCACCACCTATGTTTTACTGTGTTTATCTTTTAAGGTATATATCCATCTCTTCATCTGTTTATCCATCCACCAATCCATCTTAATTTTGATATATTTTAAAATAAATTATAGGCATCTATATACTCTTCTGTAAATATTTCAGCATGCATATCATGTATTGAACTAGAGTGCGATATATGCTTACATTTTTCTTTAGATATAAAATTTATATACAGTAAAACATACATATGAAGTGTACATTTGCTGAGTTTTGAGAAAGGTACTCACCTATGTAACCCAAAATCCTATCAAGATATAGACATCACTCTGTCTACATGAAGGTAGTGTGGAAAAATAAAAAGATACAGCCATCACTCCAGCAAGTTCTTTCATACTTCTTTCAAGTTAATTTCTACACCCTTCTCCACTAGAAGCAAGCATTGTTTTATCTTTCCACCATAGTGGATTAGATTTGCCTATTCTAGAACTTCACAAAAATGAAGTCATCCAGTGTGTACTCCTTTGTGTATGGTTTCTCTGACTTAGAGTCATGTTTTTTTGAGACTAATCTATATTGTTGTATGTATCAGTAGTTCCTTCCTTTTTTACTGCTGAGTAATGTTCTCTTCTGATAACAGTTTTAAAAATTCATTCTCCTACTGATGGGCACCTAGACTATTTTTAGTTTTTGGCTAATATGGACAATTTGAAGCCACTGCCTTGGTTTGAGATGAAGAGAAGAGCTTAACTTGGGAGGGTAAAGTGAGGTTTGAGAATTTTAGTAAGAAAACAGTCCACCCCAAGAAAATTTCTTTACAAATTCTCTATAATCTCTAATTTTCTTCTGTATCTTCAATGAGGGACAGTCATCAGACTGATTCTATACTACGTACTTTGTTTTTTCACTTTTATTTTTTAAGAGGTGGGGTTTTACTCTGTTCCCCAGGCTGGTCTCAAACTCCTGGCTTCAAGCAATCCTCCCACCTCAGCCTCCCAAAGTGGTGGGATTACAGGCATGAAGCGCCATGCCTAGCTCCACCTATTTTGAAAAGAAGCTTTTTGTTCCATTTGACAGCACTCTTTAGTCTTTAATATCTATGGTATCTTGGTGTCTCAGCTGAAACTTCCAACCAAGCAAACTCTGGTATTCATTATTCTTTGAATTTTGGCAGAAAGAAGGAGCTGCTTTGATGGAGAGGGACTAATGAGGCTATATACACCGAACACTTCAGAGAAGTCGAGGAGAAATTTTCTCACAAATAGCTTGGCTGTCAAGTGGTTCTCCAGGTGTGTATTTCTCACACAATGTCAAACAGTAAAACCAACTATCAGGCTGCTCTTATTACCAGTGTGTTGCTGAAGGAGGCTCTTGAGTACCTGGCATCATGAGTTTGTTGATGAAAATGAACTTCATCAGTCACTGCTAGTGAAGCTAACCATGAACAATAAAATAATGGATTTTCTGATCACATTTGGCCTTTGACAGACATGGAGTGGTACCCTCGCAGCATTCCACATTATTACTGCCCTCAAACGACTACCAAGGAGATTAAGATCTCTAGAAGCACAAGAGGAGGCATCCTCAAGGATGATCCATACTGATACACTCATGGGAAGGTAGGCACTGCATGAGAAGAGATAGTTCCATAAGCACAACAACAACAACAACAAAACACTAGAGATGAAGAAAGCTGAAAGGCACCTTTATACAATTACACCTTTTTATGTGGTAGGATAAAGAAAATGGAGTGAGACTTCAAAGCCTCTTGAGGATGAGAAAAGAGGCTGAACATATTTGTCATTGACAAAGAAGAGTGTGGTTCTCTTTAAAGACCAGGTACTATCAAGAAAAATAACTCAGTAATTTTCTCCTTACTCTAGTCCCAATTCAATCTTGAGGACATTTTATTAAAGCTTGAGACTCTTGTTTTTAAAATTTTCCCTCAGTCATTGTAGAATAAGATTTGACTTTATTTATTTATATAAATTATTATTAACTAGTTGTATAGATATGTAATCACATAATAATTTACTTAATTTATTAGAAAGGCTTTTACTGGCTTTTTTAGGGAAAAAATAATAAGTTTAGGCATTCTCAATATAGACCTCTTATAATCTTGAGAATCCTTAGAGAGTTTCTTATCTGTTTTTACTATTGATGAGTGTTTACCTGGGCTTAAGTTAAATGTTCAGATCCCAGTTAAAATATTTGAATCAGAGGATAAGTAATAAACAAAGTGTCATGGTACCCAAGAAGACACCATGCAAATAGTAGATGCTTAGTTAAGTTAATTACATTATTTATAACTATCATCTTTCTGAAAAAGGATTGACAGAATACTATATAACAGATGAAAGTGACTAATCAAACAAAGCAGAACACTGATAAAATAAAGATGTAAACATAAAGTAAAGCTAATGGTAAAATTAGACTGCAGAATGTATTGTAAAATCCTGAGGGAATGTTCTCAATATTTGCCTCTGAACTTTCTGGCAATCAATAAAAGAGGAAAGCAATCAAGATACACAGTTCAGACAGATGTCTATAAGTTTAAACAAACCAATTGTTCAAAGGAAGCAATCTATTATTAATTGTTGAGAAGAATTTTACCTGTAGGTCATCCTTAGGAGGACATAGGATAATGTCATGAATGATGTTCTCAACAATATCCTCATAGAATATTCCTCAATGTGTGTGCCTGGTATAATGCCAGCATGCATCAGTAAAAGCAGTTTTTAATTTTTTCCTTGGAAAAAGATGGTGCATAGATAAAGATGCCCTGTGTAAACAACTTCATAGTGGTGTGGTTCAAACTGAGGTTAAATTGTTTTGGATGTTAGAGGAGTGGCTGGACTACTTGTACTTTAGGCAATTTTCCAGAAATATTTATTTTTTTGACTAGAATTGGTAAGTCCTGACTGTCAGTGAGTTTGAGGTTATTCTCTTTGATGAGCACTTGGACTGAAGATATTCTCTCATACTTATTATGGCTTTAGTATTCTGCTACTCTTAGGATAATAGTGACATCCTCTCATGAAATTTGAGAACTTGATAGGAGAGAACACTACCTCCTCATGAAGGTGGGTTGACAAAGTACCCAAGGTCAATGACATGATTTTCCTTGGAAAAGAAAATCTAACTCTTGAAAAAATGGTTACCTGGAACTTCTTAATTTGATGTCATAGAGCATGGCCATTCTAATTTTAATCCAGAAAATATTTTTACATGCTTACTCCAGACATTAAAAAAAGTTAAACAAAATTCTTATAGAATATTTAAATTTTAGCAGCAAATTCCTCAGTTGAATTTTTCAAGATAAAGTAGTTTGCAAAATGTACCTGATAGTAACTGAATGGATTGATTATATGAAATCAGTAGCATTCAGTGTTGAAGATAATTACCTTTGTCTTTTGACTTTGAGGAACTTGGTAACATGCCCTTCTTCCTGACAACTCTTATAAATCAGGTACAAATGTCTATGGAAGTCATGTCTAGATTATAAGAGGAAAGGATCATTTTCAGATGGAGACTTGACTACTGATAGGCAAAAATTTTCCACCAAAAGAAATCCTATTTATATACTCTCAGTGTTAACAAGAATAGCAGGTAAGCTATGTTCATTTTTTAAAATTGCATTTTAGGTTTTGGGTTACATGTGAAGAACATGCAAGATTGTTGCATAGGTACACACATGGCAGTGTGATTTGCTGCCATCCTTTCCATCACCTATATCTGGCATTTCTCCCCATGCTATCTCTCCCCAACTCCCCACCCCCCGCTGTCCCTCCCCTATTTCCCCCCAACAAACCACAGTGTGTGATGCTCCCATCCTTGTGTCCATGTGTTCTCATTGTTCATTTTTATGATGAATTCGGTTAGGGAATAATTCTAAAATGTGTCTTCTTCTTGGACACACAAGAATAACAGGGTTGGGTTTAGAACATGTTTCTGATATGCCGCAATCTTGCTACAAGACTGAGGGACACTCATAGTAATCATTCAGCTAACCAATCAATCCATTAACTTGTCCTGTGTAGCTTGCTGTCTCTCTTTAGTGGTTTCTGTATATGTCATAGATGAGCAATCCTGCTACATTAAAAAAAAAATGAAATTAAAAATATATCTACGAAGTGTATCTATTTTGTCCTTTCTTTACCAGCTCTACCAGCTTATAGTCTTTACAGCTCTACCAGCTTATAGTCAAGGATTAACTATTAATTATCAGGAATTGACTTTAGAGAAAACCCAGAATGATTTCTTTCATTTTCCTACTCCCCTCGTAAATGGCCTGTGCCTTTACTCCAGGCCCTTTTAGTCACAAATGGGCTTAGAACCAAGGAAATTTTAATGTAGTGAAAATTTAGAATTTCACTAAAATTACTATCAACTGTTGGTTGGAAATATTTATTTATTTATTTATTTATTTATTTTTCCCTGCCTTATGCCAAAGGGAAGCTGCTAGATTATTCTAAGAAGGCTGATTTGCCCAAGGGACCAACTGAAGCTTGGCATTATGAGGAGCTCAGTCTCCCTTTTCTAAGCCTACTGGCTTGGGGTGGCTTGGTCTACTTTCCTGTGGGTCCTTTGTCTCTGTGATCCCCATGTTCAGTCTTTTTTTGCTTCAAATGGAGGGCTGTGCTAACAGCTACTCTCTGCGCCAACCCATCTAACATCCTTTCTGTGCCCTCATTTGACAGTATTCCCCATTAGGCTTGGATTTGTCCCAAATAGGAAGATCCAAACTCATGGATCTTCAAACGCTGGAATGGCACACATGTGCAGTCAGGCACCACACAACCATATTTTGGTCCATGACAGACCACATATAAGAAGGTAGTCCCATGAGATTATGATACCATATTTAACACAACAACTACTCTGTTACAATTGTCTATAGTATTCAGTCTGGTTACATGCTGTGCAGGTTTGTAGCCTAGGAGCAATAGGCTGTATACCACAGAGCCTTGGTGTGTGGCAGGCTGTACTATCTAGGTTTGTGTAAGTATGCTCTATGGTGTTCCTACAACCACAAAAATCACCCAGTGGTGCATTTATCAGAATGTATGCCTATTGTTAAGCAGTGCATGACTGCATATGTGTATGCATTTGCATATGAGTGTATGTGTTTACCAAAATGAGGTCCAGAAAGAAGTTGTAGCTGGGGAAATATGAATCTTATATGTAGACATCAGTGGTTAATGGTAGATAATTAATTATTCTCTGAAAAATAAGGTGTCTGCTGTTTTTAGATAATGCAAACTGAAGGTAAAACAGTAAAAAGGCAACTTGCACTCGGCATCTCTCTTCTGTCCCTGCAAAACCCATCCCAGTACCACTACCCAGAAACTGAAATGAATATACTAATAGAAAAAGTCATCTGGGAGCTAATAGCCCACACTTAAAACCTGAAAATTTCCATGACTCCGAGTAAGATGACCTTGTTAACCTCTGGGGCAAGGGTGAGCCATTGAGAAAGACAGGAGAGGTGGGGACTTAAGGATGGAAGGTAGGAAGATAGCCGCCTGTTAAATAACTGGAGGTGAAGGAGAGTGGGCATCTGTATGGGACATTCTCTTGTGGCCCATGGAATGTCTGGCTAGACAAAACAATTCTGTGCAGTGAGACCTCAGACTTTTCTATAGGCATAAACACCAGTTAGCAACACGAGGGAACACAGGGCCTGACTTCACTTCTCAACTTTCTCTGCTTGAAATTTTCTCACATGGATCCACCTAGGGAGAGCACCTAGCCAGGGAAATAGGTTTCTTCTGTGGGCTGTCCTTTTCCCGCCACCAAATTAAAAGAAACAAACAAACAAAAAACTCACAAACAGTCCTTGGAAAAAAAGAGACCAGTGCTGAGGTTACCTAGAGATTGGGACAGAGGAGGGATTACCACTACTCCACATTTTCCCTATTTCCTCCGCTTATGGTTGTCATTATACTAGATCTCCCCCATGCTAGGTGCTGATATGCTAAATTGGCTGAACTTTTCCAGACAGTTTCCAAATTAATAGTCACTCTGCATTAATAGGACTTGCTCTAGTCAGGCATCCCTTTGCATTCTATCTCTTTTATATAGTGGTGCCATCTGTCATTGTAATACCTGTGTCATCAAGTTTTGAACCATAATACTTACACTTCATCAGCTTCCAAATGGTTCCATGATCTGTCAGCAGTGATCAAGGCAGTGCAATGAGACATGACAGTGCATTTTCAAGTAATTTCTTAGGGAGGCCCAGGAAGGAAAAAGTTGAAGCTGGGGGACATTTGAAGTCATGCCACCTTGAGTCACTCTTGTGAAGTCTCTAATGTTCCAAAAGAGGGGTTTTTTTTGTTCTTTTTTTAATACTCTGAAGCAAAAATTTATATACATCACTTTAATTTGGTATGACAGACATATAGAAGCATATTATGTAAAACCCTAATACATGTACTTCCATATATCCAGCATATTGTCTATGTAGGGGGGACAAAACAAGAGAAGAGTTAGGGTAAGACATAAGAAATAGGGTATATAGTGAGAATGGGAATGGACATGTTCTCTCTGTCTCTTTCTGTATGTGTGTGTGTGTGTGTGTGTGTGTGTGTGTGTGTAAGAGAGAGAGAGAGAGGGAGGGAGGGAGAGAGAGACTTGGAATGTAGTTCATGTTGAATGGCAGAAAACCTCAGGGATGTGGGTAGCAGAAACTCACGAACAGTTTATTTAGAATCTGTTATCTTTCAGATTCAGATCAGATCAGTTAGGATAATGATCCCTTAAGATAACTCCATGAGATTAAATAGCAGTAGGGTAAGTAGCAGGGTTCCCATTGTTTTCTATAGATAAAAATGTAAACATTTTTTATAGACATAGATTGGACCTTGATCAAGGTCATGTATACAATCAGTAGACAGTGATATGACCTTGGACAACTTCAGATATGTCAGATTCTACACTATATGCTGTTTGCATAATATATCGAGGTATGGGTATTAGGATTTATTTTAGCTATCCTTTTGAACTCCATATCCCCTAGAACAGTTTTGGGATGGCTCCAATTCTCAGAAACTATTATCTAAATCTATCTAGCAAGATCTTTTTCAGCCTTATTTCCTATCATTTGAAAAACATTTATTCTCTCTTTACCACTGTGGCAGTCTGCCTGGAAATAGATGCAATGTGTCATTTTCCACAATAATGGAAGGTGGGTTAGGAACTATCTATAATTTGTTTCCCCATCCATGCAAGTCAAACTAAGTTATGATGAAAGTGGAGCAGCAACCTTGATCACCTACCATTTTATAGCTGATGTGATTGTTTTTATGAAGCCTATGACACTTTTAACGCTATGGCTGTGATGATCCTGATTCTTGTCTCAGCAGACTAATATTACAAGAGTTGAGTCGATTCTGATTGCAGAGGACTGGAGAATGGCTTCCTAGTGTCTGGGTTTGAGAGAAAATTAGATAAAATGTGCTCCTGTTGTTCCTCCATGAGCTGACCATGTAGGAACCTTCACCTAGCATTCTGCTACCTCAAGAAATTATTCCATTTTCTGTTTGGCAGGGAGGACGTGTTTGTAACCAAGTCATTCTCAGATAAGTAGGAATTTTAGATGAAATTCCTTCTAACTATTTTATTCAAAAAGAAGACATGAGTCAATGGTATCAGTGGAGCCAGCCTCATGGTTTAGGGAGATTTTGGAGCCAGATACTATAACTGTTTTCCCATTGCTGAAGCTCTGTAGTAGAAAGAAAAGGTATGAAGGGAAGTATGGATTAGCAATAACATCTCAGTCATGGTTCTTAGTATCTAGTTTTACTTGAACAAATATTTACAGAATATTCACAATTGGCCATACTTCTGCTAGATTGCATGGAGAAAAGAAAGAAAACACACCATCCCTACTAAAGTTCTGGGACACTGATCCTTAAAATATTAATATACCTTGACAACTGCTATAAAAATGTTATGAAAATGCAAATGATGAAATTTTCAGGAGGTGTGATTAGGAAAGACTATAGAGAGGTTATATTATTAAGGCTTATCCATGAAGATTGAATGACAGAGTGTACAGGGTAAGCCAAGGGATCGGGAGGGTACCCTGGGGGTAAAAGCCAGCATAGCAATGAGCACAGAGGCGTGACACATGGTGGTGAGGACATATGACAGATATTTATGGGAGAGGTATGTCTAGAAATTATGCCTGGCAAATATAAGCTAGAACAATATTGTGAAGGGCTAGCAATGCCATAATAAAGAATTTGGACTCAATACTATAGATCATGTCACAGACTTCATTGTCTACAGGAGACAGGAAAGTAATATTAATGAGTGACCATGTAGTGACTGTGGTCACTTGGATAGTAAGGTACCTTATAAGAAAGGCAACTGGAACTCCATTCACACAGATGGTGGTTTTTCTAGTGTGTGAACACTGTATTTCCAAATAATACCAGTTTCCCAAGAGAAGCCTGGAAATGAGGCTTTATTTTTTTTTATGTGAACTCTCATGATAATTAAATCCTGGTAACTAATAAGAAATTTTTTTTTTAAACACCTGGGGACCAGAAACAAAGCCATTTTAAAGTTCGTGTCTGTCCATATTCCAGTGGCTTGTAACTGCAACTGGAAACCAGTGGAAACTGAAAATATTTATACTTAAGCAGCAGCTCAATGCTATGTGTCTTTAGAGAGCCAATTCTGGGAGCAGATTGGGAGAAGGAAGATGACACTTGAGGCAAGACAGGCAGCTAGAGTCAGAAAGATGATGAAGGCTTGCCCTCAGGCAGTGCAGAGGGGAAGAGCCTTGAAGCACCTTGAAGCACCTGAGAGCCTTGAAGCACCTTGTGACCACTAGATGTAGGGGTGAGGATGTGACTGCCATCAAAAATGACACCAGGGAGGTCGGGAGGCTGTTAACTATGGGAAGAAAATGAACTACTGTCATGTGTCTATTATGTAATAATTCTATTTTGCTTTTACCTATTTTCCATTTGCTCTTTATCATTATTTTATACTTGCTTTCTACGATCTGTTCCATAATTCTGGAAGAAATCATTTGGGTTAAAAGAGCAGACTTTTTCCTCAAACCAAATAACCCTTTTTAAAAATTCCCATTCATACTCCAAGATGAACCATGGGCATTAGCTGCTAGATTTCAGATACTTTGTCTGTATAGCATGAAATACATTGATATGGTTGAAGCAACGAGCTGAAAGTATTTTAATCCTTGATGGATAGCAGAAGAAGAATTTATGAGTCCAATCCATTTCAAGTTTGAAGATAATGATTTTTGCCTTTTCTGCATCTGCTTTTTCCTTCTACATTTTACATTTTGCGATGGTGAGTCAGGCATACTGTCATTCTGTTCAGCAGCTTTGACATCAGCAGCAAATTTGCATGAATTAAGAAAGTGAGATTTCTATATATTGTCTTCAATTTTAAATGGTATTTTTTGTAGTGGCAATTTTAGGTGTCTCTCCATTGGAACTTCTAAATTTGCAGGAGCCTTCTACATTGTTATTTGTTTATATGGCCATTGGAATAGAAGAGAGCCAGTTTTCTTGGATGGTGGGGTTGTGACATGGAAAGGTGAATGAATTAACTGAACACTTCAGTGCACCTATGGGCAGGGTGATTCTACAGTGTGGTCTTGCCTAACATGCTGAATTTACTAGAGAAGTGCTTGCCAAGTGTCTCCCCTGCAGAATGTTTTTAAAATTATCTAACCAGAGTTAGGATCCTTACAGTGTTTGAGCAAATTGTCAAAAGTCATGCCTATTTTTCTTTTCCTTCAGGCATTTATTTTTCACCAGGTGAATTCATCTCCTTTTCCACACTCAGGCATTTATTTCTCACTAAGTAAATTGTGTAAATTACCATTAGATGGAGCAAATTCTCATTATGCTATGATGTGGTAAACTTAATGGAGCTTTTAGGTAACTTGCAACACTAGAAGTAAGTGGATGCTTCAGTCGTCTTCATGTATCCCTAGACAGTCATCAGCAGTTGGGGATCCTGCCCCATCTCCTTTACTCTGAAGATCTACCAGATATCTATGGGATAAGAGGAATTTCTACAATATATCCTAGCATTATCTTCCCTGTGTCTTAGCAGGAAATAAGCATTTATATAAGAACTAAGTGCTTAGAGTTTAATAGATCCTGCTCATACCTTAAAGATTGTCAGGTAGCAGATGGCTTTGAAGCTTTTGCTGCTGGGTCACTGGCAGTTTGGCAGAGAACTGGCAGGACAGTCTGTTCCTTCCCTTGTAATGAGACTACATATTCCCTTAACATCTTTTCATTTTTTGTTTTAAAATGCATCGTTAATATATTTTGATCTGGTAATATATGCACATGGTAAAAAATTTCAATAGTATAAATTATTCCTTAACATTTCTTAAATAGTGGTGAAGACCCTAGAAAGGAATAATAAAGCAATTTTACTCCCAGTTCTGCTACTGACTGTTTTGGTACCATTGGGCCAGTTATGGCATCTTTCTTCATCTTGATTTCTTTACCTGACACCTAGAAGTGGGAATCCTTGCCTAATAACACTGGAGGATTCTTTAGAGACTTTAATAAACCTAGTATGTAAAAAATGCCTTAAGTGTATGGATAATAAAATATTTTTGTTATACTTTCCCCTCATCTTAGTTGATTGCCCAACTAACACCTACTGTGTGCTTCTTATAGGCTTAGAGAAAATGAAAGAGCTTTCAATTAACTCAATCCTCAAAATAATTCTGTACATACTATTTCTCAGTTTTACAGTGAGAAAATGGAGGCACAGAAAAGCTAAGTTCACCCAGCTAGAAATTAGTAGCAAAGTTAAGATTTGAACCTAGTCTCACTTTTTTCTTGTGCTCTCTTCTCTCTCTTACTTTTCCTCTTTCTTTGTATATGGGTATGTAAATTTATATGCATATATAGGTTTATTGATAAATGTATACATGTACATACATGTATAAATCTATATCTCAATCATGATTGTAACTGCTTGCTCTTTTACTTAATATTTTTTGCTTTGAATTATATTTATTTTATTAACATTCTTTTGCAACATATTTTCTAATGATTTCAAAATATATGTCTGAAGAGAACTTACTTAACAAATTCCTATCTATTAAGCATTCATTTCTATTTTTTGGTCATTATATATAAGATAAATTTCCTTGCTCACAAGTCTTTGTGGGCATCTGAATTGTTTCCTTAGAGAAAAACCCAGAGATGTAATTGCTATGTCAAATAGTATGGTCATTTTTAAGGCTCTTGATATATATTACCACACTTTTATTTGGAAAGTTTATGCCAATTTATTCTGCCTCCGGAATTTCACAAAGATGGCAGAGCAATTATAGAAGGCTAGTTTAGGACAGGACCTTAAAGATCAGCATGTGCATCCGGGTGTGCACTTGTTCTCATGCACTGCAGACAAGAAAACAGAAGGTGGAAATCTTGTCCAAGGGCACAAAGCAAATTAATCGTGAAATTCAAATCTCCTAATTTCTGATTTGGAGATTTTTTTTTTGGTGGCATATTAAAAAAAATAGTGATAGTGGTTAACAATAAGCAATGGATGAGGTATGAAATGCCTATGTGGGAGTGGGAATATTATTTCAGTCATCTTACAGTCCCATTACCAAATGTCACTATCCCATTTTCTGGTTGCTTTATTCTGATGACGTTAGAAGCTAGTCTATATCATTATAATGAAGTCAATCTTGTACCAAGTAACAATTTCAAATGGCAGTGGAAAAACTGAGAGGAGGGGAATTAGAAGAGTTCAGGCCACATTTACAAAGAGCCCTATTGTTGTTTCGGGACTGTGTATCTATAGGGTGAACACCACTTGTTTACAAAAGACAATTGGTTGCACAACTTAATAGCAGTTTGTATGAAAATAAAATTAAACATACAGTTTAAAATAAAAAACATAGTTATTGTACAACAAATAACATTGTTTTTTAAATACTTTTACATGAAGTGTGCTTTTTATATAGTTTTATGTCATAAATACAATTTAGTATTTTGCTATCTTCACTTCTCAAACCCCGTTTAAAAAACCATTTGGCTAAACTTGCTTGCAAAGTTGTTTTTTAATTTTAGCCTCACAGTAAAGTATCCTGCCATATTTAATTAAACACTCTCCCTCACTTGTTTTAATCCAAGTCTAGCTTTTTCCTGGGGAGCCATGGCTGCCAGCCTTGAAGAGAGTTTGCTCACAGCCTATTTGTTCAGGTGACTTTGCCATTTTTCTCATCTTAGAAGGAATGCTGCAAGATGAATGGCTGTATAACCAATTCTACTCCCAGATTTGGCTGGATGTTAGCTGACCACTGTAAGTTTTGACCTGGACTTTTACTTCCTAGTCTTCCTGATTTGTAGAGATTGGGGGCAAACTGGCTCATTTTATATACTTATTAGTCTTCCTTCATTCTGGACATATTTTTGAGTCCCTAAATTATTTGAGTTGGAATTAGTTTGAAGCTTCCTAGAGTAATTTTGAATTCAATAAAGAGCAAACAACTAGCTTTCTGGCTATAGCACTATTCTGATTATTTTTTCATATTAATTAATTAGTTTTGATGAGACCCTATTTTTATAATAAAATAACATGGTAGTTTTTCAAGCATATTTTACCAAACTACCTCATTAGGTAAATACTATTAATGAAAGTTGGAATGTAGAGATATTAGGGAGGAGAAAATGAGCTTAATTTTGTTACTGAATTTAAAGTGTTAGGAGGGAATCCCAAAGATGGCTTGCTACCCTAGAAAGCTGTGAAAAAAAAAAAAAGGAATTTGTACCTCAAAGAGAGTTGGTAGTGTAAGCACTTGTGATCCCTAAAAGGAAAGAAAAAATTAGGTATTATAGTATAGATGTTAAAAATGTAAGCTTAGAGTTCAGAATAACTTGTGTTGAAATCTTTTTTATTTTCTTTTTGAGATGGAGTCTCACTCTGTCGCCATGCTGGAGTGCAGTGGCGTGATCTTGGCTCACTGCAACCTCTGCCTCTTGGGTTCAAGCGATTCTCCTGCCTCAGCGTCCCGAGTAGCTGGTACTACTGTCGTATGTCACAACACCCAGCTATTTTTTATATTTTTAGTAGAGATACGGTTTCACCATTTTGGCCAGGATGGTCTTGATCTCTTGACCTCCTGATCCGCCCACCTCGGCCTCCCAAAGTGCTGTGACTACAGAGGTGTGAGCCACTGTGCCTGGCCATCTTGGGTTGAAATCTTAATTCTACTTCTTACTCTGAGTCCTTGGGCATTTTATTTTATTTTCAAGCCTCAGTTTCCATATCTACGTAACAAAGATAATAACATCTATGTTGTAGAGTGGATGTGAGGATTGAATGAGATAATGCAACTTATTAGGAATCAATAAATATCACTTATTGTTATAAAACTGAGGGAAAAACATTTGTAGGTAGTCACAGGAAAAGTCAGCAGAAAAAGTATAAGTGGTCAGAGGTAGAGAAAAGGAAAACTAGGCTAGTCCAGGAAGCCAGGAAAGGAGAGAATCTTAGGAAGGAAGAAATGAGCAAATATGACATGGAAGCCAAGGAATGTCAAGATCAGAAAAGGCCTTTGAATTTGATGGGCATGATGTCTCCTGTGATTTCTAAGAGAGTGTCGTTTGGTAGAAATATTGAGCAGAAATCACATTATAGCACATTAGCAGTGAAAAATGCTTCCTGGGACCTATTGAACTCAAAATAGCGAAGGTGTGTTGCCAAAGATAGGTTATGCTCTCATCAGATTATCTATGGACTTGGATTTCACATGTGCTTTCTTGTCCTACATACACCACCAAAAAGCGACTTCTGTGGTCATATGAAGCTGAGATGTGCTACTGGTTGTGGCTTATATGTTGACTTCAGATTTAGCAGCAGGTGATTTTTCTTTGGCTACATTTCAGCTGCTTATAGGAAAATAGGATGAAATCAGCAGGCATAGGTTGCGTTCAGCACACTTACAAAGAACTGATGACATTTAGCTGTTAGGTGCCTACTACACATGCTCCTCCTGGAGTGAGTTCACCTGCAATTAAAAGAGAGTTAAGTTAAATCCAAGTAGTCTTTCCATTCTGTGAGCCTGTTTAAAAAGTTGTTGAGATTATCTTTCAATCCTGTTTTGCCTTTGGTTTTATTATTTCTCTGGCAGTCACAGAGATGGGTTTCTTTCTGATGTTTTTGCTGGAAATTCTGGCAGGACAAACCCATTCAATCCTCAGTGAAAATGTGAGCTCACAGAAAAGTGTAGATTTTCCCAAATGACACAAAACTATGGCAGGTACACCATTTTTTGTAAGTTTAGAGAATTTGTTTTAACCACAAACAAAAAAGAAACCAACCAGAACCATTTCACATTTTGAAAAATAATTAAAATCAATTCCTTTCTCTCTTGTTTTAGAATCTTACCCTTCACACAAAATGTTTCAGACTTTGGGTACTTGTTTGTAGTAACATTTGTTTTTTTTTTTTTAATTTTATTTTTTATTGCATTTTAGGTTTTGGGGTACATGTGAAGAACATGCAATGTTGTTGCATAGGTACACATGTGGCAGTGTGATTTGTTGCCTTCCTCCCCTTCACCTATATCTGGCATTTCTCCCCATGCTATCTCTCCCCAACTCCCCACCCCTCACTGTCCCTCCCCTATTTCCCCCCAACATACCCCAGTGTGTAGGGCTCCCTTCCCTGTGTCCATGTGTTCTCATTGTTCAATACCCACCTATGAGTGAGAGCATGCGGTGTTTGATTTTGTGTTCTTGTGTCAGTTAGCTAAGAATGATGGTTTCCAGGTTCATCCATGTCCCTACAAAGGACACAAACTCATCGTTTTTGATGGCTGCATAATATTCCATGGTGTATATATTCCACATGTTCCCTGTCCAGTCTATCATTGATGGGCATTTGGGTTGGTTCCAGGTCTTTGCTATTGTAAACTGTGCTGCAATGAACATTCGTGTGCATGTGTCCTTATAGTAGAACGATTTATAATCCTTTGGATATATACCCAGTAATGGGATTGCTGGGTCGAATGGAATTTCTATTTCTAGGTCCTTGAGGAATCGCCATACTGTCTTCTACAATGGTTGAACTAGTTTACACTCCCACCAACAGTGTAAAAGTATTCCTATTTCTCCACATCCTCTCCAGCATCTGTTGTCTCTAGATTTTTTAATGATCGCCATTCTAACTGGCGTGAGGTGGTATC
This sequence comes from Plecturocebus donacophilus, assembly GCA_004027715.1. Taxonomy (NCBI): domain Eukaryota; kingdom Metazoa; phylum Chordata; class Mammalia; order Primates; family Pitheciidae; genus Plecturocebus; species Plecturocebus donacophilus. The sequence goes on from PVKP010029519.1 coordinate 28,477, forward strand.
TCAATGTGGTTTTGATTTGCATTTCTCTAATGACCAGGGATGATGAGCATTTTTTCATATGTTTATTGGCCTCATGTATGTCTTCTTTTGTAAAGTGTCTGTTCATATCCTTTGCCCACTTTTGAATGGGCTTGTTTGTTTTTTTCTTATAAATCTGTTTCAGTTCTTTGTACATTCTGGATATCAGCCCTTTGTCAGATGGGTAGACTGCAAAAATTTTTTCCCATTCTATTGGTTGTCAATTCACTCTAATGACTGTTTCTTTTGCCGTGCAAAAGCTGTGGAGTTTTATTAGGTCCCATTTGTCTATTTTGGCTTTTGTTGCCAATGCTTTTGGCATTTTGGTCATGAAGTCCTTGCCTATGCCTATGTCCTGAATGGTTTTGCCTAGATTTTCTTCTAGGGTTTTTATGGTGTTAGGTCTTATGTTTAAGTCTTTA